>NWSH02000531.1:4575388-4603664 GCA_002382865.2 Heliothis virescens | reverse complement strand
ATTTAGAAAAATATTGTTTACCAAATTATTTGATACTCAGTTTGGCACAAAATTATAACATTCATTGATTTATTGATATAATAATGTTGTTTTAATGCTCATCAATTTTTAAAACGGTAAACAATCAGCAAAAGTATTTTTTTTATCGTAACTGCAACGCCATTACAAAGTTACGTCGTCAGTTCAATCGCGATGTGTCAGAAACGCATTCTCTGAGCGGCCGAACTTTAAAAGTTATTTTCTTCTAATCACGACACGCGGATAAAAGTTGAAACTACAGTTGCGCAATTTCGTTTCCCCCTCAATAGATGGCGCTGGTGGCGTTTGGGCCCCTTTCTGAATCGCGCTATGGTTTCGTTACCGCTAAAATATGACAACCACAGTTTTAAACTAAATCCAATCCAGCCTGTCCCTTGCTGTACCCCCCAGCGACGTCCTAAGCCGAGGTCCGTACCCCACAGGGAGTACCCTTAGCGTTGTCGCTTAGAAATAAGTATTTTGCCCTGTAGGCTTTAAATTCAAGGCATCCACAGGGACTAGTCCGGTTAAGCAGTAAACAGCCTCTCGGCTGAACGAGATGCGAGACCCTACCCTATCGTGCCTTCCGAAACACGGAAGAACCCGTCCACCGACCGACCGCGCCAAGCGTTGCTTAACCTTATGATCGATTCGCGCGGCGCGGCTTTGACTTACCCACGAGCTCTTAGCTCTTTTTGGCAATTGGGTAAGAAGACTGGTCTACTCACAAGTCCGTGGTCTCAATGAGGGTCTCATGGTACTTGTGCGCCTGGGCCTTCGCCCTGTTGGAGGCGTCTTCTTCAGCAGCTAGCTCCACTCCCTCGTCTATTATCTCTTGGAGGTACGCGTCCACCGTGCCTTGAGTCACGCCTAGAATCTGGAAGTTTTAGGATAAGTTTTAATAATATAGGTCAAATAAATATTTTTTTTCAATAAACTTGTGTGTGTGTATGTTTTTTATTATTTATTATTATTATCTTGTTATCATAAAGTTATGTTTATTTTTAGCTAAGCCCCACAAAACCGTTGTAATGGTTTGACTGTGGGGTCAATGTGTGTGCACGCGTCTGTGCTCGCGTGTGTGTGTGTGTGTGTGTGTGTGTGTGTGTGTGTGTGTGTGTGTGTGAGCGAGTGTGTGTGTGCGTGTGAGTGAGTGTGTGTGTGAGTGAGTGTGTGTGATTGTGTGTGTGAGTGTGTGTGTATGTGTGTGTGAATATGTGAATATTTGTGTGTGAGGGTGAGTGTGTGTGTGTGGGTGAGTGTGTGTGTGTGTGTGTGTTTGTGTGTGTGTTTGTGTGTGTGAGTGAGTTTGTGTGAGTGAGTGAGTGAGTATGCGTGTGTGTATGTTTGGTACTCGCCCATAAAATATACCGGAGGGATTTTGATGAAACTTGACAGTAATGTAGCTTATAAATATGTCACATGTATGGACACATGCGCGGACAAGTGTCGCGAATTTAGTTGCGGAACGATATTGAGCTTTTCGAGAACTATACCTGTCTGAACATCTCGTCGTGTTCCCTTCGTCGATGCTCCTCCTTCTGTCTCCTGCCTGCTTCAGCGGCCTCCCGCATCGTCTTCTCACGTACTGATTACAAAATTAAATATAAATATCCATAAATACACAATCAAGAATTCTTGTTGGAAATATGAACGCATCCTAAGGCGTGAACGCGACTTATTTTTGATTTATTTGTCATGATGTCAATGTGTTCTTTTGTTCTTTTCGATTCTTTTACAAATACAACTGCTATTTTCATCAACCACAATTCAAATTTCTGCAATAGATTTTCAAACTTATCACAATAGAGGTAGGTTATTGTTTGATTAGTAAAATTTGACAGATTCGGGTACCGTGACCTGCTGTCCTCTGTATGTATATATTTACCACTTTTTAGTTGACAAACATACTTATGGTTATGGCACATTGTACCAGCACGGTCACGGCACAGCAAATAACGTGTCATTTAAATTTGAACATTAAATTGTATGACGTATGATATATTTCACAACAACGTGAGTTGTTAGATAGGAAACCGCGCGCTGACAGCCCGCCGTTGACTTTTTTGTATTGACGTTATGAAATATATCATACGTCATACGTCATAATGTTCAAATTTAAATGACACGTTATTTGCTGTGCCGTGACCGTGCCGGTACAATGTGCCATGACCATATCGCACCCCCGGTGCAACACTGTCACTTAGATTTTTACAAGATGAATAAATCTTTATCATCATCATCTTCATCTTGTAAAAATCTTCACATATGACAATGTTATGGGATGTTAAAGTTTTAAATGCTTCTCCTGAAAAATTGTGTTTTTGCATAAGTGACAGTGTCGCACCGGGGGTGCGATATGTCTCCACCAGGCGTACAGGTATTTTGTAACCTTCTATTTTGAATTCCGTTAATAAAGGTATACTCACGAGCGATGAGGAGGAAGGCATGCTGTCTCCTCTCCTCCTTCAACCTTCGGAGCTCCTTCTCCAAGAAGTCCAGAGCAGCAGACACAGCACCACCGCAGAGTTCGTCAACCAACGCTGATATTGTGTCTTCCTGTGATAAATATAAAATGGATTAGAGAAGTAGTGTAGACTGGATGACAGTAAAATGGAACGGCCTTGAGAAGAACGGCATGAATCGGCATGATGAAGAATGGAAGGGAATAATGTAGAATGGCAGGGAATAATGTAGAATGGCACGGAATAATGTAGAATGGCAGGGAATGATGTAGAATGGCAGGGAATGATGTAGAATGGCAGGGAATAATGTAGAATGGCAGGGAATGATGTAGAATGGAATGGAATGGAATGCAATAGAGGAAAATTAAATATTAGTAGAATGGAACGCTGAAGAATGGAATAAATTAAAATAGAACAGGACAGAATATATTGATGTGGAATGGAGTAGATTATAACAGACTATAATAGATTGGTGTGGAATAGATAAAAATTAAGAAGAATGAAATGGAATAGAGGAAAAATGAAATGGAATAGAATGGACTAGAGTAGCATTATTTGCCTAGCCTTTTCCCAACTAGGTTGGGGTCGACTTCCTGTCTAACCTGATGCAGTTGAGAACCAGTGTTTGTGACTAGAGAGGCTTGGTATGGAAAATAATGGAATGGAGTATATGGAATGGAATGGAATGGAATACAGTAGAATGGAATAGAGTATGAATAAATTGGAAAAGAAGGGATTGGAATAGACCATTTTTTTCTCAAAATAAACAAATCTAACTTTAAGAGAAGTCAGAACACTAACTTTGAGTTCAGTCTCCGTCCTCCTGGCGTTAAACTCTCTGGCCTTCGACTCCTCGCTGGAGATCCTCACTCTATCCTCCTTCTGCAGACCATGAGTGGTCTTCAATTCTTCCGTCAGCTCTGCAGCTCTGGTGCGACCTTCGTACATCTAGGATAGGTGGAATACAATAGGCGTGATGACAGGGTTAAAATATAGTGATTCTTATTAGTCTACCTTTTGGATTAGCAAAAAACATTGGACACAGGTTTTTTAACATAGCACTAAAAAACCGGTCAAACGTGAGTCAGACTCGCGCATGAAGGGTTCCGTATAAAAATTACGTTTGTTTTGTAGGATCCACCTAAAATACTTATTCGATTTTAGTTTTTAGTATCATTTTGTTGTTATAGCAGGCGGCCACATAAATACATCTCTGTTAAAGTTTCAGCGGTCTAGCTATCATGATTGACGAGATACAGCCTGGTGACAAACGGACAGATGGACGGACGGACAGCGAAGTCTTAGTAATAGGGTCCCGTTTAACCCTTTGCCCACGGAACCCTAAAAACCAACTTCAAAAATCTGTAGTTTTTTGTTTTTCATTGCATTTTGAAGACAGAGAGATACTATACGCTGAAAACCACATCAAAATCGGTTCAGCACACCAAATAAACATCCACAAACATACTGGTCAAACTGAGGTTCTCCTATTTTGCAGTCGGTTAAAAATACCTGATGATGATGAGAACATACCAGGTTCTGCACAGCGCGTCCTTTGATGATCCTCTGCAACGTCAAAGCAGCTTGATGGGCGGATTCCTCCAGGTCATCCAAGGACTCCACTTCGGGAGTCTTCGGCCTGGCCACTACGTGTTCCTTACGAGACTTCAAGACGTGGAGAGGACCTGCTGTCATCTTCGCGGCGCCTAGACGGGCCTCTGAGAGGGGAGAAAAAGGTGTTTAACAAAAAACCTGCCTCGTTGGTCTAGTGGTTGCATAGCGCGACTGCTGTACCACGGGTCTCTGGTTCGATTCCCGGGTCAGGCCGAAATCGGTGTGTGGGTTTTAGAAGCTATCACAAAGCAGTCATGAGTTTGGAAGTTGGCGGTGCTATACACTCGTGCCTGGGAGGGCACGTAAAGCCGGCGTCCTGCGGGCGGTCAGAAGCAGGAACGTTTGATAACCAGTCTTACTAAGGGGTATTGGGTTGCTGAGGTTAGCTGGGTTGAAGAGTTTAGATAGGGAGCCGCTGCATGTGGAATATTGGTTTTCGGCTGAACATGATCAGACTGGAAGGCTCATTATCTGCTCAGCCTTTTCCCAACTATGTTGGGCCAACATAGTTGGCAGCAAGGCCTTCTAAGGCTTCTTTTTTCTTCCAAAAAGTTGATAGTTCCCTTAACTGTCAACCTGTATACAGAAACCAAAAGGGCGACCTACCTGAATCTGTCAAACACCAATCGAACATAAACCTTCCACTATTGTGCTAAGGTTGAAAATCTCATCAGCCTTTGTATCGTCCCACTGCTAGGCATAGGCCTCCTCTCACACAGAGAAGAATTGAGCTTTATGTAGGTTTAGGTTGAAAACCTATTGAAGAAATTTTACAGATTGATTTAGGTTGATGTCTGGCTGACATGGTATGGGCATGTGATGCAGAGGAATGAGAATCATGCTGTGAGGAAGGTTTTGAGCATGAATGTGGATGGATATTACGGAAGGGGACGAAAGAAACGATGGATGGATTGCGTGAAAGTCGATATGGCTAGGAAGAATGTTACTTGTGAGATGACGGCAGATACAAGAGTATGGAGAAAGAAAACATGCTGCGCCGACCCCAAATAAATTGGGATAAGGGCAGGAAGATGATGATGATAAGGTAGGTTGATGAGCCTACCCAAAAGCACTTACTCTTAAGATCATTGTGAAGGTTCTCCAGGAACTGCTCGCTCCACTTGGTCTGCCGCTCACAGAGCACGGTAGGGTCGCGAGGCAGCTGGTGACCAGAGCAGGTCTTCTTCAGGTCCTGGCCGCACGACTCCAGCCAGGGAGGCGGTTCTGATAGTGCCTTGTGGTCTTCTAGCGCTGATGATGGAGAGCATATTGTGTATTTGTTGTTTTTGATGTAATGAGAGGTATTTTAGGGTTCCGTAGTAAACTAGGAACCCTTATAGTTTCGCCATGTCTGTCTGTCCGTCCGTCTGTCCGTCCGCGGATAATCTCAGAGACTGTTAGCGCTAGAAAGCTGAAATTTGGTACCAATATGTAAATCAACCACGCCGACAAAGTGCAAAAATAAAAAGTGGAAAAAATTGTTTTATTAGTGTGCCTCCCCTGCACGTAAAGTGGGGCGTGATTTTATTTTTCATTTCAACCCTAACGTGTTATATATCGTTGGATAGGTATTTTAAAATGAATAGGGGTTTACTGAAATCATTTTTTGATTATGTTAATACTTTCGGAAATAATTGCTCCAAAAGCCAAAAAATAGGCGTCCCCCCCCCTCTAACTTTTGAACCGCAAGTTTAAAAAATATGAAAAAAATCTCAAACGTAGAACACTACATAAACTTTCGAGGAAAATTATTTTGAACGTGGTACAGACAGCAGTCTTTGAGATATAGCAATTTTTTGGAAACCGCAAATTATAACTTTGTTATTCATATATTTGTATGAAAAACAAAGTTATTTTTTGTTGCCAAAAAATGTTTGTATTTTGGCTAGTTGTAGGTAATAGATGCGTTCAGTTTTCATAGAAAACGGTACGGAACCCTACGTGCGCGAGTATTTTTTTTGGATGGAATGGCACAAAGTTCGGAACAGGTTTTTTATAAGTAGAATGACATCATAATAAACTAAGGTCTCTTTAAAATTGTATGAAAGAGTAACTAAAGCAGTTTCCGCTTGCAGTTTCACCCAAGCTCCTGGGAACTCCCCGCACTCTGATAAAAAGTGGCCTTCCTCGATACGTGGGCTATATAAAGATTTCGGAGATTTCACACTGGACCAATACCTGAGATTAGCAAATTCAAGCAAACAAACTCTTCAGCTTTTTAATATTAGTACATGAATTAAAATCAAAATAACAAAAAGAGGCAAACGTCAAAAAATATCAGACCAAATCAGAAACAGTCAGAACACTCACACAACAGCGAGGGATCGTAGTGTATCTCCGCGTGTCTCCTGCGTGCCTGGTAGCCATGCCTCGCCAGCGGCGCGTGCAGGTCGGATGTAGGGTCTCGCGACTGTGACGTCATGCAGCCTGCGCCTCGCGCCGTCTGCATGCGAGCCACGAGGCCTGCGCGACCCCCTCCCTCGTGTAGGGCTACTAATTTGCGTAGTTCTGATAAATTTATAAATGTATAATTAGTTAAGCTAATTTATCAATAAAAATATCAATCTATCAGTCAGACAGTTAACGAATCAATCAAGTTGTATACAAATTATGTAAAATAATAATCAATCAGCATAAAAGTTACTAAACCCAATCAGTCGGTTAACCTTAATTAGACATCGTCAATGTCAATAGACCAATCTATTTTATGTACACACGCCAGCAATTCAACCTACCCAAATCTGTCAAATTTTACCAATCGAACATTAAACTTCCGCTAATGTAATACGCTTGCATATCTACTGAAGAAATTTTACAGATTGAGGTACCTAAGTCGATGTGCTGGCATCAGTACTAATCTGTCAGTCAGAATGGTTTTTTTTTTTTTTTTTTTTTTTTCCTAGCCTATTCTGTCCCACTGCTGGTAATATACATAAATCCATTTATAAAATATTACTGCCCGTACCCGGATAAAATATAGCCTATGTCACTCGTGGATAATGTAGCTTTCGAATGGTGAAAGAATTTTTAAAATCGGTCCAGTAGTTTTTGAGCCTATTCATTACAACCAAACAAACAAACAAACTAACAAACAAACAAAGTTTTCCTCTTTATAATATTAGTATAGATAAATATTCTGGACAAGAAGAGGACGCTTATATCAATATCAATCAATCAATACACCAACCAATCAATCAATACACCAATCAATCAATCAACAAACACGACTGCCAAACTGATCTCCCACATTACCTCTATCCCTAGTCTTCCGTATATGGCTGACCTTCCTCTCCATCTCCTGTTTCTTCAGCGCCCACAACTTGGCGAGCTTTGTGCTAGTCCTGTTGGCTTGCTTCTCCCGCTGTTCAGCTTGTAAGCGGTGGAGTAACTCCAGTCTGATGTCTTGGAGTTCATCAATTTCCTGAATGACATAGAATATTGCTGCAAGGGACTTTTTAACCGACTTTAAAGAAAGAAGTTCTCAGTTTGACCCGTATTTGCGTATATTTATTTGATTGACTTCTTCCCAGCAAAAACACATAGGAAGTGGTGAAGGGCGGGCGTTCTTGGGGCTGTCTCATGTAATTTTGAGGTTCGAAAACTGCTGTTTTCAGCCTACTTTAAATAAATGCTTTTTGGTTTTGATTTTGATTGTGGGCAATTTTGTCGGATTAGGCGGAATCGATTTTGATGGGCTTTTCAGCATACTTAGGAATCAGACTTAAAAGAGGGTTTAGGGTCATGGCACATTGTACCGGCACGGTCACGGCACAGCAAATAACGTGTCATTTAAATTTGAACATTAAATTGTATGACGTATGATGTATTTCATAACATCGTAAGTTGTTAGATAGGAAACCGCGCGCTGACAGCCCGCGTTGGCTTTTTTGTATTGACGTTATGAAATATATCATACATCATACGATTTAATGTTCAAATTTAAATGACACGTTATTTGCTGTGCCGTGACCGTGCCGGTGCCATGTGCCATTACCCTAAACCCTCTTTTAAGTCTGATTCCTAAGTATGCTGAAAAGCCCATCAAAATCGATTCCGCCTAATCCGACAAAATTGCCCACAATCAAAATCAAAACCAAAAAGCATTTATTTAAAGTAGGCTGAAAACAGCAGTTTTCGAACCTCAAAATTACATGAGACAGCCCCAAGAACGCCCGCCCTTCACCACTTCCTATGTGTTTTNCACGTTATTTGCTGTGCCGTGACCGTGCCGGTGCAATGTGCCATTACCCTAAACCCTCTTTTAAGTCTAACCGAATAATAAAACGCTTTAATTGAAACACATTTAACGAAAAAAATAACCGCCTTTAAACTACCTCTAGGTGCATCGATCTAGAAGTCGGTGGCAATACAATATAATGACTTTTCTGAGACGTGAAATCTTAACTTTTTGGATGTTAAGCCTAATTTTGGTCTCACACCCAATAACTATAACAAAGCTGTAACAAA
This sequence comes from Heliothis virescens, assembly GCA_002382865.2. Lineage (NCBI taxonomy): Eukaryota > Metazoa > Arthropoda > Insecta > Lepidoptera > Noctuidae > Heliothis > Heliothis virescens. The sequence continues at coordinate 4,595,100 of NWSH02000531.1, read as the reverse complement.
GCTCACCGCTTCTCTGAACATCCAGTCCTTCATGACGACATCGTTGATGATGGCATCCCTCTTCTTCATCCAGCGAGGGAACTTGCCGCCTTCCACCAGGTCCATCCACGTACGGGCGTGACGCATCCTGAAGATAGTATACGTAGATGATATCTAGATAAATGGAAGCTTGCAATAGAAAACCAAAGGTGTATACTGACCCCCTGCGGGGCCCACTAGGGCCAGAGCCCGTCGGGGCTGCGGGTTGTTCGAAAGAGTTACCGCGGCCCTGGCACACAAAGGGCTCCCGAAGGAACACGGTGGATTTTGCTCAGTAAGAATTTGACACTCCCTTCCGCTGACACCCACAGCGGGAGGGGTCATGCTGTTGATTTCCCATCGATATAAAAAAAAGGGTGTATACCATTGACGTACTACAAAAGTTTTTTTTTCACGACAGAGAGTAAGTCATATTTGAGTGATTAAATGTACAGACGCCAGCACATCAACCTTCCTCCATCTGACAAATTTCTTCAATAGATTTTCAATCTTATCACAATAGTGGATTGGTAAAATTTGACAGATTCTGGTAGGTTGACCTGCTAGCATCTTTTGACTCGGCGAGTCGACCACATACAAAAAAGCTTTCGTGAAATTAAATTCTTGAAAAAAAATATTATTGTCTCTCAAAAAAGGTTTCAGGTTTCTAAAATACATAAAGCTTTTTGAAGAAAAAAGCTTACTTGTTAATAATAGCTGTCGTATAGAAATCCGCTGGCAGGTCTCCCACGCGGTATGGACAGCCGGGACCTATGAAATGCATAAAATAAATAAATAATTAAGAGACGAATTAAGCAAAAAATAAAACAATTATTAACTTCAGAAATGCAGAGTTGTTTGGTGGGAATTGTACACTTATGTAGAAATTTCAGCCATCTTAATGTACCTACTACACACATAGCAACTCGGAAATATATAAACGGTTCGAAATAAATCTATACTAATATTATAAAGCTGAAGAATTTGTATGTTTGGTTGAACGCGCTAATCTAAGGAACTACAGGTCCGATTTGAAAAAAAAATTCAGTGTTAAATAGCCCATTTATCGAGGATGGCTCTAAGCTACTTTTTATCCGGGTGCGCGGAGTAGTTCTCACGGGACGCGGTTGAAATCAACCAAGACAGATATACGAACCCCATTCTAATTTATCAAGGTACAGCACTTCTGGAGTCTCCTCGCACTGTTCAGCTGCCTTCCCATCCGGCTGCCACGGTATCGTTTGAGCTGATGATTCCCTGAAATAGCATCATCATCATATCTATTGTTACCAGAAAGTTTACGTTTACGATACGTAATTATAACTCAGCTGACTCAAAGAGGCGTAAGATACACCACTCGTTGGAAGAGCTCGTGTAGTCCAGTCACAGTCACAGTCGTAAGTCCAAGCCACGCGGATTGATCGATTATAAAATTTATTTAGCAACGCTCGACGGGTCAGGATGGGTGACCATCTTGTCATAACGAGTTGTTCCATGTCAGCTGACATTTGACCATCATTGGCAGTCGTTACGGGTAGTCAGAAGCTAAAAAGTCTGACAACAAGTCTTGCCGATGGGTATCGGGTTGTCCGGGTAACTGGATTAGGGAGATCAGATAGGCAGTCACTCCATCTTAAAACTGGTACTCAGCTGCATCTAGTTAAGAATGGAAACAGGCCACAACATAGTTGGGTAATGGCTCGTCGTCGTCACAGCCGAAAGACGACTACTGCTAGACTGATGCCTCTCTCAAGCCGACGGAATTTGTCCATACTCACCGCGCTGGGCGTACGTGTTGGTGAGCGCAGTGTGGGACAAGTTTAGCTTCGGAGGTGCTGCTGCCCATTTCCGAGCAAGGCATTTAATATCCCACTTGGTGCTATGTGGTTATACCACCGCCAGTCAGTCGCCAGAGCCTCGTCCGTTATTCAGCAGGGTGCACCAGGGGCAGGTGAGGTTGACTATTGGGGCAGGACGGTGTTAGTTTACCCCCTTAAACCTCACCAATTTGCGGGATTGTTCGCGCAAGTTACCACGGCCCAGATACACAAAAGGCTCCAGAAAAAACACGGTGGGTTTTAGTCAGTAAAAGTCTGACAGTCCCTCACACTGTACCCACAGCGGGAGGGTCGTCTTATAATTTCTCATCGAAAAATACAGACCCCCACCAATAGGCAGGATGACAAAAAAAATCTGTTTAGTCCGTCTTTTAGATTATAAAAAAATATTGCATACGTATTTTTTCGTTTTTCATCTAAACAAATAATTACGTAGTTATAGACCGCTGAAATTGAACGTGACGTCACGCCTACGTACAATTTTGACATAGGCGTGACGTCAGGACCCCCACTCCTGAACTTTGATACTCATTATCTTTGTTATTATTGATAGATTTTTAAAAACAAAAAATACGTGTCCAATATTTTGCGATAATCTAAATTACGGACTAAATGGATTTGCTTATTTTTTACCCTGTCGTCATGCCTATTGTTACCAGCATGGACCAGCGAAGACAAGCGCTGGTAGATCGCCGACGGCTACCAACTTTCTGTATACGGCCTAAGAATATTGCTGTAATATTCAGGGTTACCTGAAAAGACTTTGTGTGCCTCTGTTCCTTGGTTTGGTGGGCCCTTGAGGGAGGCAGATCGGCGTGTTCGGTCGGAAGTCAGGGCTAGACGTCGGTAACGGCAACACTTTTTTCGGCCTGAAAATAATAATGTTGTTAATTATAGGGGTAGGCAATTTAATCATTATTTTAAACAAATAGTTTATTTGTTCAGTACGTAAGTATTTGTAAAAAGTCCTATAAAGATTGTGTACTAATGTGTACCCGTCAAATGTAGTGTGAATTAGAGGCAAGGTTATGACGTGGTTACACTTGTTAGGGTTCCGTATTTTTTGAGCTGATATCAGACGCTTCATTCGAGAGAACATTCACTCTAATTATTGCTCCATTTTTATTTCACTCCATGTTCACGCGACTAGATTTGAATTAGGTACAAAAACATGAACTAATCACTTTATTTCAATTACTGGACCGATCTTCTCTGTGAAATGGCTGAAATATTTTTTTAATGGCTGAATCTGCGTGAACGCTCTCTTTTTCTACTCAGACCGTTAATTTTTTTGGTGTCTTTCACTTGGAGTTCAATCGGGGTGGAATGAAAGATGCCGATATGCAACATCGTTGGATCGGTTCACTAATGAAATAATTCGGCATTCGTGTTTCATTTTATGGTCAGACATTTCACTCCGAGTGAAAGGCGGCGACAGGGTGGTAAATGAATGAACGAAAAAACCGGCCAAGTGCGAGTTCGACTCGCGCATGAAGGGTTCCGTACCCCACCCCCTAATTAATTATTTTTTCATTTTTGTATTTGTTGTTATAGCAGCAACAGAAATACATCATTTGTGAAAATTTCAGCTTTCTAGCTATCACGGTTAAGTGAGATACAGCGTGGAGACAGACAGACAACGAAGTCTAAGTAATAGGGTCCCGTTTTACCCTTTGGGTACGAAACCCTGAAAATGAAGCGTCTGATATCAGAATTACAAGAATACTCACGCCGCAGTATATTTATAAGAATCCTTGCCGCTGAACTCCGGTGTCGGTATGTTCTTAGCTTCCTGCACTCGGTTCAGATAGCCGGCGTAAGACCGGTCCACGTGGTTCGGTAGACGACAGTTTGGGTGGTACACTGTGGAGACAAATGGAAGATAAGATTTATTATATACAGACGACAGCAAGTCAACGTATCCAAATCTGTCAAATTTTACCAGTCAAACCTTCCACTATTGTGATAAGGTTGCAAACACTGAGAACCATTGGCTGCACAACTGACAACCATTGTTTTACATATAGCGACTGCCTGTCTGACCTCCACAACCCAGTTACCCGGGCAACCCGATACCCATTGGTAATACTAATTATCAGACTTTCTGGTTTCTGACTACCCGTACCGACTGCCAAAGATGTTCAAACGAAAGCCGGGACCTCTCAGTTGTTCCTTTCTCTCTCATCTATTCAAACTTATAATACTTTACCCACTCTTCCAAAATCTTACCTTTGATGAAATTGAGCTTCAATCTCATTAGTAGGTTCATAGTTCCCNACGACTGCCAAAGATGGTCAAAAGACAGACCTGTCTGACAACCAGTCTTACCAAGCAAGGGATATCGGGTTGCTCTGGTAACTGGGCTGAGGAAGTTAGATAAGTAGTCGCTCCATGTGGCACACTGGTACTCAGCTGTATTCGGTTAGACTGGAAGCCGACCCCAACGTAATTGGGAAAAGGCTAGGCAGATGATGGGTGTATAAGCAGTCGGCCTATCAAGAAGGTTGAAACCCCAGAACCCCTTACCCTGGCTACGACTGACGTACTTCATTAGCTGAACGGATTTTGATGAAACTTGGCAATAATCTATATATCTATATATACATATAATAAAACTGTAAAAACCGACCAAGTGCGAGTTGGACTCGCGCATGAAGGGTTCCGTACCCCATCCCTCTTAATTTTTTTTTAAATTTTTTTGTATTTGTTGTTATAGCGACAACAGAAATACATCATTTGTGAAAATTTCAGCTTTCTAGCTATCACGGTTAATAAGATACAGTGTGGAGACAGACAGACACACAGACAGACAGACAGACAACGAAGTCTTAGTAATAGGGTCCCGTTTTACCCTTTGGATACGGAACCCTAAAAAGTCGTGTACATAAGATATTTTTACAAAACACTGCCGCTGACTTTTTTTGAGATCTATCGAAGAGGAAAAATCCCACCATACATTGTTTTGTTAAAACTCAAAAGGTTTTGGCAGCGTTTTCGAGGAAAGCTCCCGATCGGCTTATTTTTTGCCGACATATTGAACTAATATCGTTGTAATATCGTTGGTTTGTACAAAACATAAACTTACTATACACTAAAACCTTCCTCAAGAATTGTTCTATCTATTGTTGAAAACCGAATGAAAATCCGTTCAGTACTTTTCGAGTATATCGCGAACANGGGAAGGGGGGAATGCAGTAGGCGCGCATGTCTTTGCTACGCTTAAACGATATTTAATTTTGCGCCCGGAGATTTTATCTTTTTGATAACTCATTAGTTGTTAATTTTTTTCTGATAGTGTAAAAGGCAATTTTGATCTAAATTACACGCATAACGTATCTAACAGATTTGTTTGATTAAGGGTTAATACTGTATTGTTAAAAATATGTTCTAAAGTAACCCTTCATTTTACTGTTTTAAGTAAACGCAAAAATACGGTTATTGTGGGTTATTCTTTAAAGATAGACATATACCACCACTGACTTTTTTTGAGATCTATCGAAGAGGAAAAATCCCACCATACATTGTTTTGTTAAAACTCAAAAGGTTTTGGCAGCGTTTTCGAGGAAAGCTCCCGATCGGCTTATTTTTGCCGACATATTGAACTAATATCGTTGGTTTGTACAAAACATAAACTTACTATAAACTAAAACCTTCCTCAAAAATTATTCTATCTGTAGTTGAAAACCGAATGAAAATCCGTTCAGTACTTTTCGAGTAAATCGCGAACAGACAGACAGACAGACGCAGCGGGGGACTATGTTTTATAATATGTATTGATACAATTTAATTATGCTCTGGTTTCTAAATAATAAATCTAAATTCTAAAACATAATAATACCAGAGGCAACATTAGTTCAGACTACCCAAACTTGTGCCGCCTTTGCTGAATTCTTAATGCAATATCAACCTTATATACTTAAAATTAGAATACATTTTGTATCACCTTCAAAAAAATCTAGGCTTATTTCACTTCAGATAGATGCATCAAAATTATATTTATCTCTGTCATATTTAGGAGTTATCAAATGATGCTGTCCCTTTCATTTCGTGCGTGACGTCATTGGCGTGTCTTTTGTTTTTGTTTAAAATTTCGAATAGTTCTGTTTATCTCTTTCTTATTAATATATCTGTCTCTTTCATTTCGTGCGTGACGTCACTGACGTGTCTTTTGTTTTGGTCAAAAATTGAATAATTTCTATTCATCTCTTTCTTACTAATCTATCTGTCTCTTTCATTTCGTGCGTGACGTCATTGACGGGTCTTTTGTTTTTATTTGAAAAATCGTTTTGTTTTTCTTTTAAATGTTATTTATCTATACAGTAAAAAATATCGTGTCTGTACATTAAATATTTTTACAAAACAAAATATGCAGGTTATTAAGAAATGAAAAAAGAGTAAGAATTCGAAAAAAAATTGTCTTTTTGTACCTATATTTGTATGTTTGAAAGTTTGTTTGCACACGCTAATCTCAGGAACCACTGGACGGATTTTGATGAAACTTGGCAGACATATAGCTTATATATCAGAATAACATATAGGCTACTTCTTATCCGGGTACGGGAAATGATTCTCTCGGGAAGGGGGCGAAGCCGCTGGCAGAAGCTAGTATACATATAAGAATAACATATAAATTACTTTTTTAGGGTTCCGTACCCAAAGGGTTAAACGTAACCCTATTACTAAGACTTCATTGTCTGTCTGTCTGTCTGTCTGTCTCCAGGCTGTATCTCATTAACCGTGATAGCTAGAATGCTGAAATTTTCACAAATGATGTATATCCGTTGCCGCTATAACAACAAATACTAAAAAAAAATAAAAAAAATACTATGGTTGTTGATTTATATTAATTAATTGCAATATTATATACTAGTAGCGCCATCTATTAGAAATAATGTGCAACTTAAGTAACTCACACTTGACCAATCCTATTGTACTTTTTTCTTAGATAATGGTACGGAACCCTTCGTGCGCGAGTCCAACTCGCACTTGGCCGGTTTTTTTATTTAAGATNCTAGGTGCTAGAAGTAGTTTTCTCAGGATGGAGGTTAAACTACAGAAAAAAAACCGGCCAAGTGCGAGTTGGACTCGCGCGCGAAGGGTTCCGTACCAAGCTATAGTTCCACGCTTGAGTAACAGATGGCGTTGTATTCAAATTGCACTGTCTTTATAATTTATTGTATGGGGACCCCCCTTAATATATAACTTTTTTTAATTTTTAGTATTTGTTGTTATAGCGGCAACGAAAATACATCATTTGTGAAAATTTCAGCTTTCTAGCTATCACGGTTAATGAGATACAGCGTGGAGACAGACAGACAGACAGACAGACAGACAACGAAGTCTTAGTAATAGGGTTCCGTTTTTACCCTTTGGGTACGGAACCCTAAAAAGAGAAAAACTTACCGACTTGCATTCTAGGTCGCAAACTGATTTCCGAGAACATACATTCATAAACTGGCTGTATAATCTGAAAAAAAAATGAAATTATTAATTTGCTGTAATTTACAGTACTTATCTCAAAATTGCTTTGTGCATTTTAAGGGTATTATATGACGGAACGAGGGTCGGCATTTCCATAAGTTTATATAGTAAACGATGTTCCACAACCTTGAAAAAAATCACACAGCTAGCCAAAGAATGCTACTAGTCCATGAAACTTTCGAATTTTTGGTCATGCTTAAGAATAAGTCTAAAAAAAATTCCAAAAATGACTAAAAACGCGTAAATCGCACTCCCGCATTGTCATAAGTGTGACGTAAGTATCACGAATTATTATATGAAAGTTATCAAATAATAAAGTTAAAAGTATAGACCAGTCCATGAAACCTTTATTTTTTTAAAATACATTTTGATTTTCTAGTAAAACGATCACAAAGTTGACCAATTTTTTCTCTCAAAATCTCCATACAAATTTGTATGGAACAAAATGGATCCGCGAGGGCGTGCGGATCGCATTCTGTCAGTTCAGTCGGCCGCGCGCCCCCAGAGTGAGAGCACGTCGCTTTGCGCCGCGTTGACAGATCGCGATCGAACTGTGTACGGACACAAAATCCATGCACAGTGTTCTCGTTCCAAAATCTTGTTTCAATGTTTTATTTAAGTACTTTCATAAATCAAATTTTCAAATCAAATCTTTGAAAGACCCACTCTCGGTTTGCGATGGAGCTGAAAATTTGCATGCACATTGTGTACCGCGTGACTATGCATTATCATGCTGACATGGAGCTTATGTGATGCTACAGCTGGAAGGCACATATAGGAACTCCGCAATAAAATGATACAACTCTATTGAGTTTGATCTTGTTGGGTGATCTTTTTTGGTGACTATGGTCTGCTGTTGGAGCTGTAAAGTGTTCATAAGAACCCCGCAATAAACACCACAAATGCATCGAGTGAGAGCTTGTTAGATTCACATCGATGGGTACTTTTATCATTTTTAACCAGGGCCTGCTGCTGGAGCTGGGAGGAAACCATACCAGAAACCCGCAATAAAATGATACAATCCTGTCGTGTTTGGGTTTGTTTGATTCGATGATCACTACATGGGTAAACCTACAAACTATCTATCCCTATGCAATATCATGATGAGGAAAATCCCACATCAAAATAATGTACAGACGACAGCACATCAAGTTACCACAATCTGTCAAATTTCTTCAGTAGATTTTCAACCTTATCACAATAGTGGAAGGTTAATGTTCGGTTGGTAAAATTTGAAATATTCGGGTAGGTTGACCTGCTGTCGTCTGTACTAAAAAGTTAAAGATAAAATAAATTTCAATAGATTGGTAAAATAATGCGAAAGAGAAAACTTTTTCAGGCGGCATGCAAATAATGAAATATTTCCTCTTTATCTATACTTCTATTCTAATATATAACGGGGAAAGATTTAATTGTGTTTGTTTGCATCGAATAGGCTCCGGATTTAGTTAGCTGATAGAAATAATTCTTCTACTGTTAGGGAGCGATACTATCTGCTCTGAAATACGGGTTATGCGTCATAGTGGTAGCGGGAGAAAATTTTACCGGGACGTGGGTGATAACCATGAGTAAAAACCAACTAACAGAATGCGGTCAAACCAGCGGGATGTCCATGCAACTTCTCACCATGTACCAGGACAGTATAAAATATATGAAGTAAATAAGAACGCGGGTCAAACCTTGTGGAACAAACAGCATATGTTACTAAAAATGTTTGTTGCAAATAGTCTAGCTTCTCAACGGAGAATTTTATTATATTAGTATAGACGACCTTTTTTGAATTGAAGGAACACTCAGTAATTATTTTTTTCTGGTCATAGAAGGGGCACCAAAAAGTTTGTACACAGGTTTTTTATTCTTTATGGATGTTATTATATTGATTTCAGTGGCGTTTGCCTATATTGACAAATATGGCTACTGCGATATGTCTGCCAGCCCCATTAATATTTAACAATATGCTCGGCAATCCGAATTTTCCCAATACATGTTGTCGACTCGAAATGATTATTTTTTTATTTTCTATTAATAAGGTTTACCGTATTCTTTGACGAAATTATTAATATATATTCGTGGAAGTTGATGGTCATGATGGTTGATCTCATGGCTAGTGTTGAACGAACTAGACAGAGTGTGGGTATTACAGTTTTTGAACTACTTTACGAGGAGAGGGTTCGCAATTTAGATGTTTATTTATTTTTCTTGTTTGTTCTCACTAATCTCTTTCGTTTACCAGCCGATTTGAAAAAAGTATTTGTTGTTTCCTTCCTTCCTTCCCAAATGGTCCCATTGTTATCGAGTCCAAGATCTGAAGATGGAAACCTTGAAAAATTTAGGGCATACGTGGGATAAAACTTGATATTCAGGTGCTTCATAAAACTGTTGGCCTGATGATTGAGACAATAGAGAGAGAGAGAGAGAGGGTCGAGTGAACACTGCAACGGTAACCGTTAACAACCTCGTATTTGGGCTTTTATTATTCCTGTTGACGAGAATTTTCAATGGGGGAATAGAATAGAATAGGTCTTTATTTGCTTTGAATGTAGGTGCATGAAATAGGATGGAAAATTACATAATACATAATAATAATACGTTCTTCCTTATTAGCATGCAAATATAAATAAAACTGGGAATTAACTAATGATAATAGCTGTTACCCGGTGGTAACAGCTATTGCAATTAGTGTCTCGCCGGTTCTTCTCCATGAGACTCACTACTTGGAACCGCGCAACTAGCTTGACTTTTAAAGAGTTCTTGTGGGCCTATTTGAAATAAAAAAAATAGTTTGAGTTTGCAAGTATGTTACTGCGCTAAAAAAAATTAAAACATTTGTATCCATATCTTCAAAACGATTCAAACGTTTAAAAAAAAATTCTTGTCAGGTAAATACATCATTATCGTGTCCGGAAGATAAAAAAAATGTCATGTTTACAAGCTTATTTTAATTAAATCTTTAGAATGTCGTCGTCGTGTAATATGAAATGAATATTATTAAGTCTGAAATTTAAATTGTCTTTTTTTAATTGATACGATCCTGGTAAATTTTAACTTTGACTATATCAAATGTGCCAAAAACATAGCCATATTTAAACGCGGTAAAATAAGCCCAACCTGAATTTTACCAAAGAAGTGTCCATACAAACAATGTTCTCACAGTATAGTTAGTAAGTATTTTATGACATATATTTAATATTTCAATTTTTATATTTAGTAACACTATACAAAATTATAATTATGTAAGCGTGTCGAAGTCTAACGACCCACTGTGCATGCGGACATGTATGCACACGCACACAACGTTGTTAGAGAAACGTCAAAAAACCCAAATTTCCCGCCGCGCATGCCCGAAGCTTGGCCTTAAGTTTTACTTACGGAGTAACTATTTAGTAATCTGTGGTTTTATTTAGGAACTCGTAGAGAAATAGGGTAGACATTCACGTATGCAATCATACGTACCTAGTGAGTGGCTTTATTGTTAGGTATTAGCATCGCGTGTATGAGTGTGCGGGTTTGAATCTGGGAAGCAGTAATGTGATTCNGAAACTTTCACAGAGCAGCCCGGAGTTTGGAAGTTGGTGATTGATACACCCGTGCATCGGAGAGCACGTTGCAGTGGATCCTGCTTGTGATGTATCGTCCGGTGGTGTGGAGCGCCCCCCCACCGCGCTATGAAAGTGAGGGAATAGGGAGTGCACCTGAGTCTGTGCAAATGCTAGGGCACTATAATATGTCCTGCGCAGCTGGCTGATCTCCTTATGTGAGAACAGCCGCCGTGGCCGACAATCGGCTAGGACGCCATCATCATCACTACGCAGCTGAGCTTCGGGAACAGCTGAGCTGGCTGAAAATCGGTCTCGACGCCATAAATCCTAGGCCTACTTAGGCTAGCACGCAGTAGAGTGACGTTAGCAAAGTAATTGTAGGTAATCGAAACAACCGCTATCTTGAGAAATTGGCTAATTCCATCTGTTCATCAATCGCATTACCACGGCAATATGGCCGAGCCAATTTACATAAAAATTTGGCCTGGAGATATATAAAACCCTTGGGAAGGAAACAGAATACTTATTTTTCCTATAGATTCCAGCTTTATTATAAATACTTACAACTTGAGCGGACGCCATGGCTGCTCGGAAAGCCGAACGCGCGTAGTCGCGAGCACCCGACACGATGAACGCAGAATCTAGAAATATCGACATAATCATCATCTAGGTCCTATTCCACTTCCTACATATTATTTATAATTAATAATAATTAAATAATGTATACTAATATTATAAAGCTGAAGAGTTTGTTTGTTACTTTGTTTGAACGCGCTAATCTCAGGATCTACTGGTCCGATTTGAAAGATTCTTTCAGTGTTAGATAGGCCATTTATCGAGAAAGGTTATAGGCTACTTTTTATCCGGGTGCGCGCAGTAGTTCCCACGGGAGAGCGGTTGATACCGCTGGCGGAAGCTAGTATATTATATTCCTATAATATTATAAATGCAAAAGTTTGAGAGGATGTATATTTATGTTTGTTTGTTACTCTTACACGCAAAAACTACTTGACGGATTTTGTTGAAACTTGGCAGTAATATAACTTACTAGCTTCCGTCAGCGGTTTCACCCGCTTTCCCGTGGGAACTACTGCGCTCACCCGGATAAAAAGTAGCCTATAGCCTTCCTCGATAAATGGGCTATCTAACANAAAGTTTGAGAGGATGTATATTTATGTTTGTTTGTTACTCTTACACGCAAAAACTACTTGACGGATTTTGTTGAAACTTGGCAGTAATATAACTTACTAGCTTCCGTCAGCGGTTTCACCCGCTTTCCCGTGGGAACTACTGGGCGCACCCGGATAAAAAGTAGCCTATAGCCTTCCTCGTTAAATGGGCTATCTAACACTGAAAGATTTTTTCAAATCGGCCCAGCAATTCCTGAGATTAACACGTCCAAACAAACAAACTCTTCAGCTGTATAATATTAGTATAGATATAGTATAAAAGCTTTTAAGTAGCTGAACTTACCATACAAATAATCATGACAACGTACTTTAGACACGTTATGTCTCCTAGGGGCAGCATGCAAAGTATCCCCGCTCATTTTGTCACAAATATAATTAGTATTTTATAAAAACAAACCACTTTTTAACACAGTTTACGACACATTTGTCGTTATATTGAAATAACAAATAACGTTGTCATGGTAACGGCTTTTTGTAATTATGTTTTTATCTGTGAATATCTATGAGTGTTTGTAGAACCTTCAAAGGTTATTCTACCGTACTTCTAGATAAAGTTTTATCTATAAGACAGGGGTTACACGATCAGTCTGGCGTCATTCTGGCATCAGACTCAGACGGACGGATAAAAAACACGGTACATTTTGGACCATTAGTCCGTCAGTCACCCGGTTACACGATCATTCTCCCATCATTCATGACCAGACTGATGGACTGGACTGACGCCAGACTGATCGNTTTGTAGAACCTTCAAAGGTTATTCTACCGTACTTCTAGATAAAGTTTTATCTATAAGACAGGGGTTACACGATCAGTCTGGCGTCATTCTGGCATCAGACTCAGACGGACGGATAAAAAACACGGTACATTTTGGACCATTAGTCCGTCAGTCACCCGGTTACACGATCATTCTCCCATCATTCATGACCAGACTGATGGAATTGACTGACGCCAGACTGATCGTGTGAGCTAGTCTAAGACAGGGGGTCTTAGACTAGCTGTTGACCGCGGTTTCACTCGCGTTCCAATAGAACTACTTTTCGTGCCCGGATAAAATATTGCCTGTATCATCATCTGCCTAGCCTTTTCCCAACTACGTTGGGATCGGCTTCCAGTCTAATCGGATGCAGCTGAGTACCAGTGTGCCACATGGAGCGACTGCCTTATCTGACCTCCACAACCTGGGTAACCTGATACCCATTGGTAAGACTGATTGTCAGACTTTCTGGTCTGACTACCCGTAACGACTGTCAAAGATGTTCAAATGACAGCCGGGACCAACTGTTTATTGTGCCTTCCGAAACACGGAAGAATCGTGTTATTACAAGACCCATCCACGGACCGACCGCGTCAAGCGTTGCTTAACCTTATGATCGATCGATCCGCGCGGCTTTGACTTAGCCACGAGCTCTTCATTTTTCTTCTTCTCACGAAAATATTGCCTGTATGAAGTTCACAAATAAATCGAAGATTTCAATAGGTAAAAAAGAAAATGGTAGATCCAGATATTGCAACTGCTACTATTGCTATCTACGGAAGAAAACGTTCTTATTTATCCGACAAAAAGTCGGCCACCGATTAACGGACGTGGCAAGCATCGTAACAAACGGGCCTTCGGAATCGGAAGTCCACAGAATTCGTTATTTAAGAAAGATAGGTCACCCATCCTCGGATCAACCTTGTCAAGAACAAAAAATATCTTTTCTAACTTTATAAATAAAATTCAACGACAAAGTACAATTAAAACGTATATTTTATTCAATAAATTGTTATATTTACAAAGCTTAACACTAACTTAGACTAAACTAAAATAAATTCCTTACATTTCGAGTTTAATTTTGTCCAAACAATTCAATTAGGGACCGTCCATTAATCACGTGAGGTTTGAAGAGGGGGAGAGGTATGTTTAAAATCACGAAACATCACATAGGGGAAGGGGGTTTGTAATAACATATCACGTGTATTTATTTTTTGGGGATAATTATCCAAAAAGCCAAAACCAAAAAGCGGCCCTTCGTCTTTTTGGCCACACGCTAACTAATACTTGTCGCGCTGTAGTGTGACCGCCTATAACAGTGTTGATGTTACAAAATTGTAAAGGCACGAAAAAATACACGTGATGTAGGAAGGGGGTAGGGGGGTAGTCTTAAATCTCACCATGTATCACCAAGGGGGATTGGGCTGTAAAAAAGCTAAAAAAAACATCAAGTGATTAATGGACGGCCCCCTATCGAGGTACTGTGCCAGTGTGCATTGCAATACAATAAACATTATTTCTCGATATTCCAGAATATTTTTACACCTCAAATTACAAACAAATAGACTTGTTTTTAGGGTTCCGTACCCAAAGGGCAAAAAGGGACCCTATTACTAAGACTCCGCTGTCTGTCTGTCTCCAGGCTGTATCTCATAAACCGTGATAGCTAGAAAGCTGAAGTTTTCACAAATGATGTATTTCCGTAGCCGCTATAACAACAAATATTAAAAATTCAAAATATTATATATATTAGGGGTGTCCCTATACAATAAACGTGTGAGACCGCAAATTATAACTTTGTTATTCATATATTTGTATGAAAAACAATGTTTATTTTGTCTAGTTGTAGGTAATAGATACGTTCCTTTTTCATAGGTAATGTACGGAACCCTTCGTGCGCGAGCCCAACTCGTTTATATTTAAAAACGGCAGTACTGATTTTCATGGCAGACAATGGTTTTAAGACCCTGAGAACAAACTACCTTTCAGAAGCTCCATTCAAAATTTAGTATTCAGCAATAGGCATGACGACTAAAAAAATCTAATTAGTCCGTGTTTTAGATTATAAAAAAATATTGCATACGTATTTTTTTAGTTTTTCATCTAAACAAATAATTACGAAGCTATAGACCGTTGCAATTGCGCGTGACGTCACGCCTATGTACGATTTTTGCATAGGCGTGACGTCAGGACCCCCCACTCCTAAACTTTAATACTCACGTTGCTGGGGAGTTTGTTGCGCCACTTCTTCTTCCCAGCAAAAACACATAGGAAGTGGTGAAGGGCGGACGTTTTTGGGGCTGTCTCATGTAATTTTGACCTTCGAAAAGTGCTGTTTTCAGCCTACTTTGAATAAATGCCTTTTGATTTTGATTTTGACTCATTATCTTTGTTATTATTCATAGATTAAAAAAAAACAAAAAATACGTGTCCAATATTTTTCGATAATCTAAATTACGGACTAAATGGATTTGCTTATTTATTTATTTCAAAGGTAAAAACATTTCATCATAACAATCACAATTATAAACACAACAGTGAATTCAAAACATTATCACGAAAAAACGACTGAACCAATTGAAATGTAATTTGGTAACGAAACATATAGGTTAGGACTTAGACAGTTTCTATAAATTAGTTAAATCGAGACACATTTTTTCAAATTTCATTCAAACTTCAAGGTCAACTTCAACATTTCAAGGTCATCTATGAATTTCAAGGTCAAGCCGCTTTCAAAGTGTCGTCTATCTCTGCTAAAGCCATGGCGGCGGCTCTGAGCTGGTCTGCCTGACGTCTGGCACTGTCGGTGAGCGCTGAGAGGCTCTGCCGTAGCGTGGCAACCCTGGCACTGACGCGCTTCCTCTCTGCTAGAAGTAGTTCTTTTGCTTTCGTTCCTGGAATGAGAATTTTGTGGGTGATTTTATCTGCTATTTTCTTTTTCTTAAGTATTTTTAAAAGAGGTATAGTTCGCGTTAAACTATTAGTCGTCACTGCACATTGCGCGAGTGTCTGCGCAGAAACCAATTCTATGTATCAGCGGGTGACGGGGCGGGAGGGGTATGGACATATGCGCGGACAAGTGACACGAATTTAATTTCAGTACAACATTTACTTTTACGCGAATTGCAATATAATAATTTCATATCAGAAACAAACCGATTACAATTTTTGACCTTTGAAAGGTCACCTTTTTTAAAGTAATCAAGTAGAAAAAAATAATATATACTTCTGTCCTACTTTCCTTTTTAGGAATTCGGATACGAACTATAGTGTATTTATTTTATCATGAGTTCCCTGACAGTTCATAGCAGATAGTTATAGTGATGTAACCTAACGAAACTTAATCGAATATTTTTTAATATCGAACCGGTTGGCAAAGAAAATGAAATCGGAACTGCGAATTTTTATATGGCCGCTACTCTGCATCGATTTTTTTACCGATTCAGTAACTTATGTCAATCTCTATTGACGCAAGTCACATTCCATTTCATGCATCTGACATTTACGCCATTTTATAAAATCATATTTGTTTACCATCGATTATTTAGTTTATTGGCCATCTATATTTATTAAGTTCATTTAAAATATCAAGAAATATAGTTTACTGGGTAATTAACAAAGAGACAATACTTTAAAATAACGTTGTTTTGTTAGTTTATTTGTTATCGCTCTAAAGCAGTATGCGTGTGATGGAAAACTTAGATCTGTCAGGGAACTCATGATAAAGGAAAAATACTATAGTAGTCTCCAAAATAAATGCCAGATCTTACCTAACAAGGGTAGGTAGTCTCCCGCTCTCTCCGCTCGGATGTCCAGGGTGAACCAGTCGTCCAAATCTTCGGAGTCTGAAGACGGTAACTCCTGGAAATCATACAATAATAGTAATTAATGCTCATTTCTTCTCTGTGTGACAAGAGAAGCGGCAGAAGACCACACCACCATAATTTGCCTAGCCTTTTCCTAAGTATGTTGGGGTCGGCTTCCAGTCTAACCGGATGCAGCTGAATACCAGTGTGTCACATGGAGCGACTGTCTATCTGACCTCCTCAACCCTGATACTCATGCAACCCGATTCCCCTTTGCAAGACTGGTTTTTCAGATTTTCTAGCTTCTGACTACCTGTAACAACTGCCAAAGATGTTCAAATGACAGCCAGGACCCACCAAATTAACATGTCATAACAAATAACAAATAAGGCTTATACTTCTACAGATAAAGCAAAACTTCTATTTCATTGCATTCTTCTCATGACTGAACGAAGAAGAAATGGGCATTGTAGACAATTAAATAGTTAGGTCATTCATAAACATTATTATCCGTATTGCGGAAGGCATGATAAACTGGTGGGTCCCGGCTGTCATTTGATCATCTTTGGCAGTCAGAAGCCAGAAAGTCTCACAACCAGTCTTACCAATCGGGTAACTGGATTGTGGAGGTCAGCCAGGCAGTCGCTCCATGTCAAACTCTGGTTCTCAGCTGCATCCGGTTAGACTGGAAGCCGACCCAAATATAGATGAGAAAAGGCTAGGCAGATGATTCATAAACATTATTAATACAATAAAAAAAAACTAATTTAAATGCCTAACTTACATCGTAAAGACTGCCATCTTCAGAGCGGCTCTCCGCGTCGCTGGGGACCTCTTCATCCATCATCTCCGGCTTCATGATGCGCTGCTTCTTACTGTCCTCGCCTTCTGAACCTTCCGCGAACTCCTGGAATAACAGCACAGAACAAATTGAGTTGATTTCTCTACTTGAATAAAGTATCGTGATGACACTAATATTTTAAAAGTGTAAGTTTGTACCGCAAACAACTAAATAGATTTTTATGAAACACTAGCTTCTGCCAGCGGTTTCACCCGCGTCTCGTGGGAACCACTACGCGCACCCGGATAGAAAGTAGCCTATAGCCTTCCTCGATAAAAATTTTCAAATCGGACCAATAGTTCCTGAGATTAGCGCGTTCAAACAAACTCTTCAGCTTTATAATATTAGTATCTGAAACCTCTGAAATTGGGGCTTAGTAAATGTAGCTTACACGTCAGAATATCATATAGTCTGCTTTTTATCCGGGTGCGAGAAGGGTCCTTTGGGATGATGGTGAAATCGTGGAAGGAAGCTAGTCTATACTATACTATCATTATAATAAAGAATAAACCTTTTTTGTTTGTTTGTACCCTAAGGGCTCCGAAACTACTGACGCGATTTGATAAATTCTTTCTACACTATCCCCCGATTAACATAGGCTATATTTTTTCCGGGTACGGGAAGAAGTGCCCCTCAGTACGCGGTTGAAGCCGCAGAAAACAGCTAGTAAACAATATTTTTCAATCGTAATATTACAACAGCTACTTCGCATGAAATTCCAATAAAAATCCCACCTCTTCATCCAATTCAAATTCATCATCATCCAAAAACTCTTCTTCATCAATAATTTCATCAAAATCATCATTTTTGACTCCAGACTTCGATACTTTGTCTTTCGAAGTCTTTTCTAAAGGCTTGAACGGCGCCGGAGTTTCCACGTCTAAGGCCTTCTTCTGTAAAATTGTTGGTTTCACTGACTTGTGGCTTTTGAAAGTCGGTTTATTTGATTTAGGTTCTGTTTTTTCTGAAATGGAAAAAAATATATAATGGAGGGGAAACATTTTTTTATGTTTGTTTGTGTTCTTAAAGCTCTGAAATTGCTGAACCGATTCAAAAAAAGTTTGAAAGCTACTGTCGCTACTATCCCCGAGTAACATATTATACAGTAAAAGCTCCTTATTCGCGCTTCCTTCATTCGCGTTTTCAGTATTCGCGGATTGAAAAAATGCGATCTAATTCCTTTATTCGCGGCCTAAGATTTCTTTATTCGCGGATCGAATCAGTACAACGGTACATACCTCGATACAAAGCATTCTGTATAATATGTCATCGCGACAACAAGTGAACTAATAAAAAAATAGACATTATTACTACGCCTAGATTGTTTCTTCAAAAGCTATCGGCGTTTTTTGTTTGGTTCAGCGGTTCCTTTGAGGTAAGCCACCTTTGCAGCGCCGGCGGCTTACCACAAAGGACAAACATAATGTTTAGGTAAAATAAACTTATTTGTTATGACATAAAGTATATTATTAAATGCTGTCACAAATGGACGTCCCGTCCTTTGATAAGTGCCGCATTGCGTGTTGTATTGTTTTAATTTTCCATTCGTTACAAAAATTGTGATCGAGTAACACGTATCTTCCGCTATCATCTGTCACCTAGGAACGT
Source organism: Heliothis virescens (assembly GCA_002382865.2). Classification (NCBI taxonomy): domain Eukaryota; kingdom Metazoa; phylum Arthropoda; class Insecta; order Lepidoptera; family Noctuidae; genus Heliothis; species Heliothis virescens. The sequence goes on along the minus strand of NWSH02000531.1, from coordinate 4,576,025 downwards.
ATCCCCTATAACCCCATATAAATTACCATTCCATATTCACGGTTTCTGTTTTCGCGGCATATTTACGGAACATAAAATGAAGAGCTTTTACTGTATTTTGTCTGAGAACGAGTAGTAGTTCCCATGGGACTTCTGAAATCTTGAGATTCGTAATGCAGTCTCAAAACTGGTACACAATGGATTCCAGATGGAAGAGAAGTGGGATTTAGTCAGTAAAAGACTGAACATAGGAGAAAATCTGAAATTTTCCGATATGGAAAAAAGGTTTCAAACCCGAAAAATATTGACTTAAATGCAACCTAAACATTAATCAGCTGTGATTGCCGAAAAACAATTTCAAGGTCGAAATTCCTACAAGCCGAAAGTTCAAGGTCAACATTTTTCGTTCAAGGTCAAAAATTCAATATACTCACGTGATCTATTCAAACTATTATTGTTAGACCGAACATGTTTGACTACGTTCTTCTGACCGTCAGACTTGGCGCCTGCCGCTTTCTTGACTTCGAACATGCGCTGTACGGTCGATCCTTCGTCTGTTGACTGAAAAAAATGGACTTTTCTATACTTAATATTATAAAGAGGAAAACTTTGTTTGTTTGTTTGGTTGTAATGAATAGGCTCAAAAACTACTGGACCG
>NWSH02000531.1:4507150-4530445 GCA_002382865.2 Heliothis virescens | reverse complement strand
GAAAAAATAAGATTCATCCATAGCTAGTTTTACAACATTGTTATTGTCGATTTACACATAATGAAATCGAATTTATTATTTATTTTCTCTTTTTAAGTGTATTGAAAAACATCGTTTGGCACACGTGCGGATTTATCATTACAGTTCTCGGCTAATTGACGCCCTCGCCTTCGGCTCGGGCGTCAATTCCGCCTCGACTGTAATGACAAACTTACCGCACTTGTATCAAAATGTACTATTATATTGGCCCTTAATTATTTTTTTATATATGTGTGTGAAAATTACTTTTGAACAAACATCAAGATTAGAAATTCCAGAAATTGAAATTTAAAAACTCACACAAAGCATTTTAAAAGTCAACAAATATTACGAGTCCTTGTAAATACGAACCCAATACTTTAAATAAGAGCTTAACTCGAAAATTTACCCCACAAAACATATTTATTAGACACTAATCCTAAACTAATCATGAACCCTACTTCAAAAAATACACTTTCGAATAGTATTGTCTGATGAACCCGACACTACGAGCCGATCCCGGTACTGTAGGTACGCGATACGCTTAGCGAATACATCAATCTAATAACATACTAAAAAGTTAACTAAACCATGATCCCTACATTCCCAGAACATGAACCCAACCCTAAAAATGATCCCTAATAGCGTATTCATTAGAGAGTAACGACAAAAACACTTATCTACACACGAACCCTAACCTATAAACATGAACCCAGCTTCAAAAAAACTCACCCTATACACACTTAGTAGACAATGGGCTCCAAATACCCTTATCTAAACATAAGCCCTTACCTAAAATCATGAACCCTACCCCAAAAACGTGAACCCTTTTCCAAAAAAACTCACCGTATACACCTAACAAGCTCTTCATGTCCTTCCAACACACGTATACACTGTCCGCACTCAATATCCCACAGTCGGATAGTATTGTCTGATGAACCCGACACTACGAGCCGGTCGCGGTACTGTAGGTACGCGACACACTTTCCGAGTACATCAAACTAATAAGATACTAAAAAGTTAACTAAACCATGAACCCTACATTCCCAAAACATGAACCCAACCCTAAAAATTATCCCCAAAAGCATATTCACTACACAATAACGTCAAAAACACTTACCTAAACATGAATCCTAACCTAAAATCATGAACCCTACCCCAAAATCATGAACCCTACTTCAAAAAACTCACCCTTTACACATTTACTAGACAATGCGCTCCAAACACAATTACCTAAACATGAACCCTAACCTAAAATCATGAACCCTAACCCAAAATCATGAACCCTACTTCAAAAAACTCACCGTATACACCTAACGAGCTCTTCATGTCCTTCCAACACACGTATACACTGCCCGCACTCAATATCCCACAGCCGGATAGTATTGTCTGATGATCCCGACACTACGAGCCGGTCGCGGTACTGTAAGCACGCGATACCGCGCTTGTGGCCGTTGAGCGTGCGGACGAATTCACAGGACGATGTGTTCCATACCTTGGACAAAGAAATTGTTACGTTAGTTTAGAAAATTAAATCTATACTAATACTATAAAGCTGAAGAGTTTGTTTGGTTGAACGCGCTAATCTCAGGCACTACTGGTCCGATTTGAAAAATTCTTTCAGTGTTATATAGCCCCTACTACGCGCATTCGGATAGAAAAGTAGCCTATAGTCTTCTTCGATACATAGCTGTGTAACACCGAAAGACCTTTTCAAATCAATAGTGTTTACTGAGATTAGGGTGTTCTAGCAGACAAACTTGAATCGTCGTTTTTATTTTAAGGTTTTTCACAGGTTCCAGATATAGTTCTAGATAGCCATCTGACATTATCTGTCAGATATCTATACTAATATTATAAGGAGGAAAACTTTGTTTATTTGGTTGTAATGAATAGGCTCAAAAACTACTGGACCGATTTAAAAAATTCTTTCACCACTCGAAAGCTACATTATCCACGAGTGACATAGACTATATTTTATCCGGGTACGGGCAGTAATTCCCACGGGATGCGAGTGAAACCGAGGGAAAACGGTTAGTAGCTATCTAAAACTTTACCTGGAATCTGTGAAACGGGCCGTAGATATTTTGATCTTATGATCTATTGTCTTTTCACTTAAAATGAATGCATACAAGAAGTAAATAGTGAAATTTCCCCTTTTTATTAAGGTTATTCATTTATCTGGAACAGTTAAAATACTGAAGTTCACTTACTTTAATAGTGCGGTCCCCACTGGCGCTTACAATATATTTCTCATCGAAGTCTACCACGTTGACGGCAGCCCTATGTCCAACTAGCACTCTCCGTAACATTATTTCTGTTGTCGACGTCATGTCCCACACGGCTATCGAACGGTCCTGGAACAAAATGAAGTGTGAAGAAACTGTTGGACAGTGTATCTCAAACTTTTTAAGACTTGAACCCTTTGAGTATGTTTGGGTAGTATTGCAAGACCCATTGTTTTTCTTTCATGTTTTGTTTTTTAAATAAATGTTCAATCTTAATGACCCGAAATTAACTACCTAATTTCTTTCCGCTATACGTGTTCTACACGAAATGTCTCCTAATATTCATGACCCCCCATAATGACTCCACATTTTAAGTATTTTATCAACATATTTTGACCCCAAAACGACCTCTAAATATATTCGACCCCAAATCATCATCTTCCTTCCCTTATCCCAATTTATTTGTGGTCGGCGTAGCATGTTTTTATTTTTCATTCTCTTCTATCTGCCGTCATCTCACAAGTAACATTCTTCCTAGCCATATCGACTTTCACGCAATCCATCCATCGTTTCTTTGGTCGTCCCCTTCCGCAATATCCATCTACATTCATGCTCAACATTTACGACCCCAAAATGACCTAACATTTTTTTGACCCCAAACATGACTCTAACATTTTTTGACCCCGAAAATGACACCTCTGTACCCTCAAAATGACCCTAAAATTTTTTGACCCCAAAAATGCCTCACCTTACTGCAAGTGACCATCATGCCGTTGCAGAACCTAAGATGTAGCACAGCCTCGCAGTGGTGTATCGTGTTGAGCATGGCGCCCGTGTTCACGTCCCACACTCAGACCGTGCTGTCTTATGACACCTATACATGTTCTACACGCATGATACCCTAGTTTTCACGACCCCAATGTGACTCATTAACTTAAGTATTACCACCTAAATGCTACTGATCGTGTGACTGCCGTAATGACACCTCAGTGACCCCAAAATGATCCCTACTATTTTGACCCCAAAATAACCCAAACTTTCTTGACCCCATAATGACCGCAACTATTTTTGACCCCGGAACGACCCCAAAATTTTTGACCCCAAATTGACTCCAACATTTTTTGACCCCGAAAATGACCCCAAAAATTTTTCACCCCAAAAATGANTCATTCTCTTCTATCTGCCGTCATCTCACAAGTAACATTCTTCCTAGCCATATCGACTTTCACGCAATCCATCCATCGTTTCTTTGGTCGTCCCCTTCCGCAATATCCATCTACATTCATGCTCAACATTTACGACCCCAAAATGACCTAACATTTTTTTGACCCCAAACATGACTCTAACATTTTTTGACCCCGAAAATGACACCTCTGTACCCTCAAAATGACCCTAAAATTTTTTGACCCCAAAAATGCCTCACCTTACTGCAAGTGACCATCATGCCGTTGCAGAACCTAAGATGTAGCACAGCCTCGCAGTGGTGTATGAGTGTGTTGAGCATGGCGCCCGTGTTCACGTCCCACACTCGGACCGTGCTGTCTGAGGAGCCGGATATTATTGCTCGCTCGTCGTATTGAAGGCATAGTACTGACCCTGTGTGACCTTGGAGTTCCTATAGAAGAAAAAAATATAAAATTATCATCAATCTGAGTATTGGTTAAATGATCCATTATTCTAGTGAGATAGGAAGAGCTCGTGGCTAAGTCAAAGCCGCGCGGATCGATCGATCATAGGGTTAGGCAACGCTTGGCGCAATAAGTCCGTGGAAANGTTACCAGAAATCCTTGACGTAACTTTATAAATATAAAAAGCACTGTAAATAAAAACAGTTTTAGCAATGTAGTTATAATTTCATGGAATTCAGTTTTTGTCTTTACGATAAAATAAACTCGAAGCCAATATCCAATTCATAAAAAATAGCATAGAAGACTGTTCATATTTTTTTGCAATTTAAGAGCGATCGATCATAAGGTTAAGCAACGCTTAAGACGGTCTGTCTGTGGATGGGTGACCATCTTGTTTTGATGGCACCTTTGAGTTACCAGTTACATCGTGTTTCAGAAGGTACATTAAATTGGATATTTCTGACTGTCATTTGAACATCGTTTGCAGTCGTTGCGGGTAGTCAGAAGCCAGAAAGTCTGACAACCTTCTTCTCGTCTTATCAAGGGGTGCCAGGTTGCCCGGGCAACTGGGTCAGACAGGCAGTCGCTCCACTTAAAACACTGGTTCTCAGCTGCATCCGGTTAGACTGGAAGCTGACCCCAATGTTGTTGGGAAAAGACTATGCAGATGATATTCTAGTATATAGGTCATCTAGTGCATCGTGTCGCAGTGTGTCCTGCTTGTGCTGTATCCCCCGGTGGTGTGGGAGCGCCCCCCCCCGCGCTATGCTGGTGAGGCGCCGGGAGTGCACCTGTGTCACAGCGACATGTGCCGCTACTGTCATATGTCTATAGCAGCTGGATGATCTGTGCGATATGAGAACAGATGCCGTAACCGATAATCGGTTTGGATGCAATTATTATTGTAAATCCAAATAGGCAGTCGCTCCATTTAAAATAACTTCAATCACTTTAAGGAAACGGCTAGCCAAATAAAGCTAGTACTCACCCTGACACATTGTAACGTTTTCCTGTCCCATATCTTTATAGTGTTATCTCTTAAACCAGAAACGATTTTATTGTCGTCGTATTGTAGACAGTAGACACCTTTCGAGTTTTCTGATCTACAGTTTATCCTCTGTGAAAGAAAAAACAGAAGTTAAATTAAAGATAAAGGATAAAAAGTCATTTATTCAAAGTAGGCTGAAAATCAGCACTTTTTGAAGGTCAAGTTTACAAAAGACAGCCCCAAAAACGCCCGCCCTTCACTACTGCCTATGGGGCCGTCCATTAATCGCGTGATGTTTTTTTTTAGCTTTTTTTCAGCCCCCCTCCCCCTTGGTGATACATGGTGAGGTTTAAGACTACCCCCCCACCCCCTTCCTACATCATGTGTATTTTTTCGTGCCTATACAATTTAGTAACATCAACACTGTTATAGGCGGTCACACTACAGCGCGACAAGTAAGCATAAGTTAGCGTGTGGCCAAAAAGACGAACGCCGCTTTTTGGTTTTGGCTTTTTGGATAATTATCCCGAAAAAATAAATACACGTGATATGTTATTACAACTCCCCCTCCCCTATGTGATGTTTCGTGATTTTATATATACCCCTCCCCCCCTCTTCAAACCTCACGTGATTAATGGACGGTCCGACGGTCCCTATGTGTTTTAGCTGGGAAGAAGAAATGGTGGAACACACCCCAGCATAAGATGAAGAAAATTGGTTGTTGGTGTTTTACTTGCATTCTGTGTGAACCCCTTCCCGTAGTCGAATAACCCATGTCCTTTACCAGGTTCTAGACTGTCAGTGTACTTATTCTCATTTTAATAAGGTCAGTAGTTTTGACGTGAAAGGACGACAGACAATTCCTTTCACATTTTATTAAAGACCTTTGCAAATGTTGACGTGAAAAAGTGCTAATCTAATTAGCCTACTTTCAATAAATGATTTTGACTGACTGTGACATTCATAAGTGCTTGTAAAGGCCTAAATGACTTCTTCTCTGATCTGACTATGACGACAAGAAGTTTGACGTGAACTAAGAAGATATCTCACCTGCAAGTTATGTTTGCCCATTCTCCAATTATCCTCAATCGACTGTATATCTTTAATAATCTTGGGGTACAACTGTCTGTAGAACGAGTGGGACGGATGCTGGCTACCTGGCTTCGGCTTAAATAGGTACTGTATCCTGAAATGTGATAAAAATTATGTATATTGTATAATCACATTAATATTATAAAGGCGGAAGTTTGTGAGTGTTTGTGTATGTTTGTAACTTCTTCACATGGTAACGGCTGAATGGATTTTGACGAAATCTGGCAGTAATCTAGCTTATACATCAGAATATCACAACCATATATAACATAGTTCCCATGGGACGCAGGTGTCGCCGCTGGCACAAGCTCGTAATATTATAAAGCTGATGAGTTTGTTTGCTAATCTCAAATACTACTGGACCAATATGAAACATAATTTCATTGTTGGATAGTCCATTTACCGAGAAAGGCTAGCTCCCTCTGCAGGATGTTGTTCCCACGACAGACATAGAATAAAAACCGGCCAAGTGCGAGTTGGACTCGCGCACGAAGGGTTCCGTACAACGCTGTAGTTCCACGCTTGAGTAACAGATGGCGTTGTATTCAAATTGCACTGTCTTTATAATTTATTGTATGGGGACCCCTTTAATATATAACTTTTTTTAATTTTTAGTATTTGTTGTTATAGCGGCAACGAAAATACATCATTTGTGAAAATTTCAGCTTTCTAGCTATCACGGTTAATGAGATACAGCGTGGAGACAGACAGACAGACAGACAGACAACGAAGTCTTAGTAATAGGGTTCCGTTTTTACCCTTTGGGTACGGAACCCTAAAAACTATATAAAGTAATAATAGACACTTACCACCCTCTCCGTTCAGCAAGGCCTCGCCACAGCGAGTCAGTTCTGACTTTCCTCTCAATTAGCTTCTTCCACAGCATACCCTCAGATATGACCCTCAGCCACTCCCTGCAGACCAGTTCCGCAGCACAGAGGGAACTGGCGTCCAAGTAGGATAGTATATTCTCAGCTACATGGTCTAGACCTTTTTCTGTGGAAAAAAATAATTAAATAAATAAAATACATTCTTTTATTTTAGTTCGTAGTATTTTATTAAAATAAGACTGAAAAAAAAAACCGGCCAAGTGCGAGTTGGACTTACGCACGAAGGGTTTTGTACCTATGAAAAATGAACGTATCTATTACCTTCAATGAGCCAAAATACAAAAATTTTTCAGGCAGCAAAAAATAACTTTGTTTTTCATACAAATGTATGGATAATAAAGTTAAAATTTGCGGTTTTACACGTTTATTGCATGGGCACCCCCTAATATACATATTTTTAATTTTTAGTATTCGTTGTTATAGCGGTAACGGAAATACATCATTCGTGAAGATTTCAGCTTTCTCGCTATTACGGTTAATGAGATACAGCGTGGAGACAGACAGACAGACATCGAGGTCTTAGTAATAGGGTCCCGTTTTACCCTTTGGGTACGGAACCTTAAAAAGCAATGAAGTATATAAAAAAAAACTTATAAATATATCTTCTAAACGAAGAACCCCATATAACCTTGACTTGAAAATAATAATTACCATATTTAGATACCTCTACCTCCTGAAACGTTCCGTCATTGAATTACAGATCAGTTTGGCTATGTAAATTGTTAAAACTATTTTCGGGTGATTTTTACTGAAAGTTTTATTACTTTTTATTGAGAATAACTAATATTATAAAGCTGAAGAGTTTGTTTTATTGTTTGTTTGTTTGAACGCGCTAATCTCAGGAACTACTGGTCCGATTTGAAAAATTATTTCAGTGTTAGATAGCCCATTTATTGAGGAAGGCTATAGGCTAGCTTCTTATCCGGGTACGCGCAGTAGTTCCCACGGGAAAGCGAGTGAAACCGCTGGCGGAAGCTAGTTGAGAACTAAAATTAGAATTAAAATCCCGTTTTTTACTGTTCCCGTGGGAATTTCGGGAAATCCTTTCTTATCTCGCGTGAGAGTCTTAAGATGAACCTCTGTGCAAAATTTCTGCTTTATAGGTTCATGAGTTTGGGTTCAGCGTTGATGAGCCAGGATTATTAAGGGTAAAAAAAATATAACTCCGCTATACTTACTAGGTAGCATACTAATAAAATCCCTCTGCAGCATCGGTTTGAGATACGCGTTGATGTGCCCATGCTGGTAGTGGCACATGCGCGCCAGGAGCTGTTCCACGAACTCCACCTGGAACATACCACATTTTTATAAGTCGGGCAAGTACAGTACTCGTACGGCATAATGGTCACTTGCAGTAAGGTGAGGCATTTTTGGGGTCAAAAATTGTTGGGGTCATTTTGGGGTCAAAAATGTTGAGATCGTTTTCGGGTTCAAAAAAGTTCGGGTCATGTTTGGGGTCAAAAAATGTTAGGGTCATGTTTGGGGTAAAAAAAAATTAAGGTCATTTTGGGGTCGAAAATTTTGAGCATGATGATGTAGATGGATATTGCGGAAGGGGACGATGGATGGATTGCGTGAAAATCGATATGGCTAGGAAGAATGTTACTTGTGAGATGACGGCAGATAGAAGAGTATGGAAGAAGAAAACATGCTGCGCCGACCACAAATAAATTGGTGGTGAAAGATGATGATGGGCTGTGTATTGGATCTTACTGATCCCCTTGCCTTTTAGGGCTGTTCGGGAGCAAATTTTAGGTATCAGTAGATGCTTACTTGTGCTGGAAGGTTAATTGCGGACTGCCATTAAGTTTTGCGAAAACTGTACTACTGTAAGTCATACGTATTTTCTAAATTCTAAAAGTTTATCTTCTAGACCAAAGACTGAGTAAAGGTGAGAAGACGTCTCGAGGAAACCTGAATTTTAGAGTCTGAAATTACCAATCTGCCATGAGCAAGAGTGGTGAATAAGCACTCCCGAGCTTACGCATACAAAGACAAAGTGCATGTATATTTACACATACAAATATGACTCTTCCGTTTTAATAATATAAAATATCTGTACAAGTATTACATCAAAAAGGGATTTGACTGCCTCGTTGGTCTCGGGTTCGATTCCCGGGCGAGGCCGAAATCGCTTTGTGGGTTTTAGAAACTTTCACAAAGCAGCCTGGAGTTTGGAAGTTGTCGGTGTTACACCCCCGTGCCAGGGAGGGCACGTAAAGCTGGCGTTTTCGAATGCTACTCAGTAGCAGTCGTATATAAATCTACGTCAGAGGCCGTCAGGCGGATTTGAGAAAACTCTGACACTAGGGCTTGTTAGGTGATTAAACCTGCAGCGAGTGAGATAAGAAAGAAAGATCAGAAAGGGAGTAAATCCAAGGGAAACAACTAGTATATGTATTTGCAGTAGTAGACATATTCAATCAATTTTAATTCTTATCAAAACATTCCGATTCGTAGGTCAGGGTCAATTAGCAGAGATAGCAAAAAAATGAATGAATGAACAGGCATTTGACCTCTAAACGTTTTAATATAAGATTGAAACAATTGTGAGAAAATTGGGCTGTCCCAAATTTCTATGACTCGACCGGGGCAAGGGCAAGGCGGAGTGCCGTCCCATCGGACTATGAGAGTGAGGGAATAGAGAGTGCACCTGTGTCTGCGCATTTTAAGGTGAATGCGACGGTCTGCAGTTGACTTTTTTACCCACTAGATGGCGTTAAATTCAAGATTCTTAGTATTTCTTTTTTTTGTGTAAATCGAAAAAAACTATAATACAAAATCGGCATTTAATACAGAATCGTTTTTAGCCAGATTGTTTATAGCCACCTTTAATACGAATTCTGTGGATTTAGGGCAATTAAATGAACTAGTTCACAAGTTCAACAGATAACAAACGGGTCCTACTCGCGATGAAATTATATAAAGGTTTACGATACCTCTTTTCTCTGCCTTTTGTCTACCCGTCCACCACCGAAACGTCGGGAGAAAAGAAGTATCGTACCGGCTGGCATGGTATGGGCATGTGATGCGGAGAAGTGGTGATCATATTGTGAGGAAGGTTTTGAGCATGAATGTAGATGGATATTGCGGAAGGAGACGACCAAAGAAACGATGGATGGATTTCGTGAAAGTCGATATGGCTAGGAAGAATATTACTTGTGAGATGACGGCAAATAGAAGAGTATGGAAGAAGAAAACATGCTGCGCCAACCCCAAATAAGTTGGGATAAGGGCAGGAAGGTGATGAATGGATTTCGATTTAACTCTACAGCAGCATAGCATTAGCGTAGCTATACATAAGAATATATTTTTTTATTGTTAGAGTACTTTTCAAAAAATATATTAGGTTATTCGTTATTTACGTACAAAACATTAACTCGTTTACATTAACTGTCTAGGGCAGAAGTTATAATGTACGCTCATCGTGAGGGAATAAAGAGTGCACCTGCGTCTGCGCAAATGCTTGTGCACTATAATATGTCCTGCGCAGCTGGCTGATCTCTTTATATGAGAACAGCCGCCGTGGCCGGCATTCGGCTTGGACGCCATCATCATAGATGTTTTTCTCACCTGATCAGTCTCATTCCATCTGGTAAAGTAGTTGAGGCAGGCATCTCTCTCGGCTGCGTACGCGGCGCTGCTGGGCATCGGCCGAACGCCGGAGTCCACGCACGTGATCGATGTCACCTGGAATATATACGACAGGGGCTTTAAGATAAATAGATACTATTAGAAGAAATAAAATAAAAAGAAAAGAAAGAAATATAATTTTGCAAACATTGACCTTCAAAAAGTGCTGATTTTCAGCCTACTTTGAATAAATGACTTTTTATCTTTATCTTATCTTTAAAGAAGAAAAAACCTTGACAGAAGACAAACACAAATAGAAGAAGGTATCACTCTAAGATTAGCTGTAAGAAACAAGTGGTTCGCTGTTATAGACTGTTAGCACAAAGGCGAAATTAACCCAAAATACCCAATTTAATTAGGGCTTTTTCCGCCTGACCACTTGGAAAAGCTTGCGCTCAAATTGTGCGGTACTGCTTCAAGCAGATTTCACCTATTAGGAAAGAGTAATATGGTTTATTTATGATCCAAGAAAAGTTTGAGAGTACTTCTATCTATACTGATATTATAAAGCTGAAGAGTTTGTTTGGACACGCCAATCTCAGAAACTACTAGTCCTATTTGAAAAATTCTTTCAGTGTTAGATAGCCCATTTATCGAGGAAGGCTATAGGATACTTAATATCAGGTTGCGCGGAGTAGTTACCACGGGACGCGGGTGACACTGCTGGCAGAAGCTAGTTATAAATATAGCTGAAGAGTTGGACGCGCCAATCTCAGAAACTACTAGTCCGACATGAAAAATTCTTTCAGTGTTTGATAGCCCATTTATCGAGGAAGACTATAGGCTACTTTTTATCCGGGTGCGCGAAGTAGTTCCCACGGGACGCGGGTAAAACCGGACAAAAGAAGCTAGTTATTAAAATACCAAATCTGCCAAAGACCAAACGTCCCATTTGAAAAATTCTTTCAGTGTTAATTATCCTATTTATCGAGGAAGACTATAGGCTACATTTCGTACGGGACGCGGGTAAAACTGCCAGGCAGAAGCTAGTTATTAAAATACCAAATCTGCCAAACACAAAACGAATTGCAGCCTTGTGATTCAACAAGAAAGCAAAGTGTTGAGTCATAGTGCACAATGCAAGTTCATGTATTGATGTCCTTTGTCATTGCAGCTTGTTTAGTTAGATAATTATTTAATGAGCTATTGTTAATTTAGTATAATAAACTTAAAATGCCTATGAGATATTTGATAGTTTTTGCATGTTTTTACATGTTAGTTTTTTTAAGTTACTACAAAAATGTTGAGATCATTTTGGGGAAAAAATTGATGGGGTCATTTTGGGGGTCAAAGAAATGTTGAGGTCATCTTTGGGGTCAAAAAATGTTGAGACCCTTTTGGGGTCACAGAGGTGTCATTACGGCAGTTATCCATGACCGGTGTCACTTGAGAAATCGTACAGACGACAGCACATCAAGTTACCACAATCTGTCAAATTTCTGCAATAAATTTTCAACCTTATCACAATAGTGGTAGGTTAATGTTCGATTGGTCAAATTTGACAGATTCGTGTATATTGATCTGGTGTTGTCTGTACAGATGCCAGCAGGTACGCTTACCCGAATCTATCAAGTTTCTTCAATTGATTATACTTTTATAGTTTTAACAGTTCCAATAACAGTTTGTGATTCAATCTCAGAAACATAAAGTTAATTTAAATTTTACCTCAAGGCAAATCCAGTAATTTATCCTAAAGATTGTTTATACATATTTTCTAAACTACTTTTCTATATTATTGTCGTATTTTTAAACGACTTTTAAAAAAGGAGGTTTCTCAATTTGATCATATATATTTTACTAGCTTCCGCCAGCGGTTTCACCCGCTTTCCCGTGAGAACTTCTGTGCGCACCCGGATAAAAAGTAGCCTATAGCCTTCCTCGATAAATGGCCTATCTAACAGTGAAAGAATTTTTCAAATCAGACCAGTAGTTCCTGAGATTACTGCGTTCAAACAAACAAACAAACTCTTCAGCTTTATAATATTAGTATAGATAACCAACTGCTCGGAGGCTTGAGAGACATGACTTTCCTAAACAGTGAAAGAAATTTTCAAATTGGTCCAGTAGCAGTAAAAGTAGCCTATAGCCTTCCTCGATAAACGGGCTCGTTTATCGAGGAAGGCTATAGGCTACTTTTTATCCGGGTGCGCCGAGTAGTTCCCACGGAACGCGGGTGAAACCACTGGCAGAAGCTAGTATTAGTATAAACTAATACAGATTTAGCTAAATATCACCAGTACATTTGCCAAAGCTGACGTGTCTGATGAAAAATGTCTAATTTAGAAATCTTTTTCTTCCTCCTGAAAAGTTGCAATTTTGCACATATCAGGTAGTACAGACAACAGCAGGTCAACGTAAACGAATCTGTCAAATTTTACCAGTCAATCATTAACCTACCATTGTGATAAGGTTGAAAATCGAATGGAGGAATTTGACAGATTGTGGTAACTTGATGTGCTGTTGTTACATTATAGTACTGCCTCATTGGTCTAGTGGTCGGCATAGCCGACTGCTGTGCACGAGGTCTCGGGTTCGATTCCCGGAACAGGCCGAAATCACTTTGTGGGTTTTAGAAACTTTCACAAAGCAGCCCGGAGTTGGAAGTTGGTGATTGATTCACCCGTGCATCGGAGAGCACGTTAATGTCGGTCCTGCGCCTGATTTCTCACCGGTCGTGTCGGATTGCCGTCCCATCGGGTTATGAGAAGTGAAGGAATAGGGAGTGCACCTGTGTCTGCGCAAATGCTTGTGCACTATAATATGTCCTGCGCAGCTGGCTGATCTCCTTACATGAGAACAGCCGCCGTGGCCGACAATCGGCTAGGACGCCATCATCATCACATTATAGTAATAAAATAACAGCCATATATAAATCCTATTTTTACCAAGTATGGTGTCATAGTATAAACCTACTTTCATATTCATATCTAAAAAAATCTGTTGACAGTGTTTTCTGAATAAATTGCTTACAAAATCAATGATACTGTAACTTTTGAATAATTCAGTTGAATTTTTATATCAAGCTAATGTACAGATGCCAGCATATAAACCTACCACAATCTGTCAAAATCTGACAAATTTCTTCAATAGCTTCTCAACCTTATCACAATAGTGGAAGGTTAATGTTCGATTGGTAAAATTTGACAGATTCCTGAATGTTGATCTGCTGTTGTCTATACTTATTATGAAAATTAGATGTGTTATTGAAGATTTTCTTCTCAGTAAACAATATCTAACAAATATAATAAATGCGAAAGTTTGCATGGATACATGTTTGTTACTCATTCACACAAAATCTACTGGATGGGTTTTGAAGAAACTCGCCAGTAACATAGCTTATTTATTTTATTTTTTATTTTTTTAGGAACACCAGTAGTTGTTACAATAAATATATAACATTACACAATCATATGGGTTCTAAAACTATTGCACAACTTATTAAGGTGTACACAGCATACACAATAATTGAGCGTTGAGGGACTAAATAAAAAAGAAGAAAAAACCCAGTGAATGAAAAATACACAAAACTTAACTAGTGACAGTTGTACTTAATTTAAAAGGATATAAAATAAAGTCCGATCTCGTCAGCACAGTTTATTATGTATCAGAATAACACATAGGCTACTTTTTATACAGATATAGAAAGTATTTCCCTCGCGAAGCAGGTGTAACCGCTGGCAGAATCTTGTTTGTGTCACAGATTAATCTAATATGAATGACACAAAAAAATGTTTTTCTTTTTTTTTTCTGTGTCATGCTTATTTGTTAGTAAGCTATCAAGCTTGGTACAGACGACAGTTTGACAGATTGTGGTAACTTGATGTGCTGTTGTCTGTGCAAATCTTGGGTCATAAATAAAAGTCCTAATTAGATTCAAAGTGAAAAATCCTGTTATTAATAAGTTATTAAGTAATTTACTAGAAAGTAACAGAACTAGACTATTTCGTAATCTTGTGGTTTCTAACTAGATATAGGATAACAACGTAATGTGACTATGCAAAAACTCTTTGGTAAAAATGCATTATGATTGCGAAATAATCTAGCTCCATTCAGAAAGTAGCACACACGATTTTTGACCAATTTCGTCGTTTATTGTCTACAAATTCACATTGTACAGCGCAAATTAACACTAACAAACATTTTGAGAAACTTTAAATGCAAAAAAACTGTTTCAAAAAGTTCCAAAAAGAAGTTTTAACTACACGAAAACCTTTGAAACGTGACAACTTTGAAAGCTTACGATTGGTGCATCGAACGTAAATAAACAGCTCAATAACGATACGAACGTAATGAGAATGCATAAAATTAACCATTAAACGCAACAGTACCCGACAATTACTACAGGAAACGTACAAAAAAGTCTATCTTTTGAAAGATCCGCATTGCAGAACGATTTAAAAAAATATTACGAGGCGTTGTATCGAATTTAAAAGAGGTGGCATATTTTTTTCGTAGAAATTAGTGGTGTTCTTGCTAATGGGGAGAATAGGGGATCTTTTAAACCTACTTTTGTTATCAGATTGGTCATAAAAACACAAAATAATCCAAGCGAATAATGGTAAAAGTAAATATGGCGGACGAATAGTCATGACATTATGGGTTGCTCCATTTAAAGTTTTCTGCCTTACCTGAGGCGGTATGGTATCTTCTATCATCCTTTCGGTCTCCATTTTTGCTATTTCACTAGAAACATCAATATTAAGTCCACTAAAACACCACCAAATATTGAAATCACTGTCGCTAAATACTCATCGCTCGCATGACGTCAAGCACAAACTATTTTTTTCGAACTAGAATTTCAACCATTGGCATTGGTATTTTATAGTCATACAGCCAAAGTGTTTCAATGAATCAAACAAATATTTTGTGTATTTTCATTGAATTTCCTTTTCCAATGAAGATAAAGTGTATGAATTGTAATTTGTAGTCAATTTATTGATAATATCGATGAATTAGAAGTTTTAAAAAGCAATTAAATATTGATAATTACTCAGGAGTTGTCTAAAGGTTGGTTGTTATGTGAAACGAAACGTACTTAATAGTGATGTTCTATGTTCGAACTTACTAAATGGTTTAGTCGATTTTATTGCATGTTTTATTGTTTTGAACTTCCAAGCATTTTTTGTAGTCCTGTTACCGTAATCTAATAATCTAACCCAAATAGCATCGTAATGTTATTGTTCTTACGTAAAATGATATAGAAAACTTCCAAAATTACTTTTACCGTATGCTAATAAAAAGTGTAAACACCACTTTTCTTTCTGTCAAAGTCATATTGTCTTGTCAACTCTGTCACAGAAAATATGCAAAGTTGCACGAAAGGAAACAAAATCTTATTTTGACCTATTTCCGCAAAATACAAATCAATAAATGATTAAAACAGGTCAAAAACATCCATTCCTAATTTATAAACAGTGTAAATAAGCTAACTATCAGTCTAAACAGCGAAATATATGGTTCAAATTACAAGCAACAGTTTTTCCGAGATACGCACTTTGCATCTAAAGTGGTTTAGTAAATACACAATCTATTGGCGTTCAGGTCAGTATTTACGTTTTTATTTACCGTTATTTATATTAGAATGGCCCACAGTTACGATTACAGTGTTATTCATCAAGGGTTTGTTATAAAATGAGGATAAAACCAATTAAAGAACGATTTGTTTGTTTTTCGCGTTAAAATTGTTTAATCGATATTATTGTCCTGTATTCTATCCTACTAATATTAAAATTGCGATGTATGTGTGTTTGTTACTCTCGCGCAAAAACTAGCAGAAGGATTTTCATGAAACTTGGCAGTAGTATACCTAGCTTAAATATCAGAATAATTTAAAGGCCAATTCTTATCCGGATACGGGAAGTAGCTCCTTTCGGGAAGTGTGTGAAACCGCTGGCGGAAGCTAGTTTACCTCGATTATTGCATAATGTAATGATTGTTTTAATTTTTATCAGAAATATTATTTCATGCTCATTTAGATAAGCTTAATATCATTAGCACATAATAACTATAATCATTAATTTAAGTAATTGTCTTTATATTCATGTCTTTGATGCAGAATTATCACTTTTTAATTGATAATAATACTAGCTATTTCTCGCTGTTTCATCTGTGTCTGGAGAGAAGTAGCCCCTGCAGCTGCACCTTTCTCAGACTCTAGAATATCTATGTACAAAATTTCATTTAAATTAGTTCAGTAGTTTTGTGTGAGGTTTAAACATTATGTGCAGAGTATTTTTGGTTGTTCTTTTATAAAACCGAATACTTTAAGTATACTTTTGGATATAAAGAACATCACTTACTGCAGAATTCAATAATCTGTCTATAGTCTATAGAGATAGACAGATCCAGAGGAATTTGCTTACCAGAGATAGAATTTTGACATTAGCCCCATATAAGTAATGTCAAATGCTTATCTCTAGTAACTGCGGAATTCAATATTCTGTCTATCTCTGTATTTGCTTACTAGAGATAGAATTTTGACATTAGCCCAATACAAGTAATGTCAAATTCCTATCTCTAGTAAGCAAATACAGAGATAGATAGGTTATTGGGAACGGCCGTAAGTAAGACAACAAATAGATAGGTTATTGGAAACAGCCATTAACTAAACTGTGGTATTATGATTGACTGTTTTCAGTAATTCCATATCCATACTTAAGTTAATTTATCTCGTTTATATTACTAAGCTTTTACACGAAAATATCTGGTTTTCAGTATTGAACCATGTTGTCAGAAGATGGCATGGAGAACCGGCGAGGGCCTCCGGGAGTCAACTCCAGGTCCTTGAGTGTCGCTCATTCTGCAGCCGATCTTGAGGTATGAAATATTTAATCTTAAACTGGCTGCTTTCTCTGGGTTCAACTGTGTCTTGGAGGAGTTATGTCCTACACCCCTTAATTAGAACTTTTTCCACTTATTTCCATAAACTTTTGGGTCCCGGCTGTCATTTGAAAATCTTTAGTCTTTATGGATATTCAGAAGCCAGAAATTGAACAACCAGTCTTACTAAAACGCTTCCTGGGTAACTGGCTGGCTTGAGGAGGTCGGATGGGCAGTCGCTCCATGTGGCACACCGGTTTTTAACTGCATCTGGTTAGACTAGACCCCAACCCCAACATTGTAGGGGAAAGCACTAACAACCGTTCCCAATAACCTATCTGTTGATTTACTAACTGCGGAATTCAATATTCTGTCTTTTTCTGGATTTGCTAGAGATAGGACTTTGACATTACTTGTATGGGGCTAATGTCAGAATTCTATCACTAGTAAGCAAATCCAGAGATAGACAGAATATTGATTTCCGCAGTTACTGGCTTCTGACTACCCGTAACAACTGCCAAAGATGTTTAACTGACAGCCAGGACCCACCAATTTATTCCGAAACACGGAAGTACTCGTCATGACAAGAGAGACCACCACGGACCGACCGCGCCAAGCGTTGCTTAACCTTATGATCGATCGATCCGAGCGGCTTTGACTTAAGGCCGTTCCCAATAACCTATCTATCTCTGAATTTGCTTACTAGAGATAGAATTTTGACATTAGCCACATACAAGTAATGTCAAATTCCTATCTCTAGTAAGCAAATCCAGAGATAGACAGAATATTGAATTCCGCAGTTAGCCACGAGCTCATCCATTATTATTGAATTCCGCAGTTAAAATACATAAAGACTGTGACTTTTACAGGTACTACGCGAGATAGAAAACGTGTATTTTCTGCCGCCGTCGGAATTCGACGCTGGACAGTATGTACTAGAACACGCCCCGGCTTCGTCCTGCGATGATATTGAACGTATGTTCTCAAAATTGAAACGTCAACAACAGGTAAGCTATTATAATTCTTAACTGCCTCGTTGGTCTAGTTGTCGCATGGCCGACTGCTGTGCATAAGAAGAAGAAGCGGTTCTATCCATGTTCTGAAGGACATGGATAGAACCGCTAATAGAACAACTACTTTACTCGCCCGGATGAAAAGTAGCCTATGTCCTCTCACAGGTTCGGACTATTTAAGTCTCAAATGTCATTTAAATCGGTTCAGTAGTTAGCGGTGTTACACCCCTGTGACTGAAAAGTACAGCCGGCGCGGCGCGGGCGTCCCCAATTGTAAAGTCGTCGTGCTCATAAGCAGTTGTTAGAATTCCACGTCAGAGGCCGTCAGGTGGACTTTATAGGGCTTGTTAGGTGATTAAACCTGCAGCACATTCGATAAGAACATTTTTCAAATTCCGTTTTGCGTTTTCTTGCGTAAAAGACTAACAAAAACAAATGACTAACAAATATGCACACACTTCATTCAATTTCTTTCTTTCTTTCACGCAAATACACACACATTCAACTTTCATTTTTATAAGTGTTACTAGCTTCTGCGGCTTCGCCCGCTTCCCGAGGGAACTATTTCCCGAACCCGGATAAAAAGCCTATGTTGTTCCTCAGGGTCTATTATATCTCTGTACCAAATTCCATCAAAATCGGCTCACTGGTTTAGGCGGGAAAGCGTAACAGACAGACAGTAAAAGACAGACAGACAGAGTTACTTTCGCATTTATAATATTAGTAGGGATTTACTCATTTACATGACCCTCAATACCCACCTTTTCTCCAACCCTTAAGTTAAATTCCTGCATTTTTTTCTCTCAACAGGTAGTCTCCGGCAAAGCTCTCCACCTAATCTCTCAACAACGCGACAACTGCGACCGAGAGTTCAAGGAAATCCAGAACATTCGAGAACAACTTTCCACCACCTTACAAACTTGCCAGAAGGCCAGAGACCAGCTCAGGGCCGCTTCGAACCACCTCACGATATCAACCTTCGTTATCCTCGCAAACTTCAGGAAACGCCAAATAATAAGGTCGGTATTAAAGTCTTTAGAACTACTACGCACTCTGAGGAGTGTGGAAAAGGATGCCGCTGATTTATTGGTAAGAAAAGAGTATTATGAAGCTATTGATTTGATTCTTAAAAGTAAGAAAGCTGCGAGTAACCACAAAGAGTATACTTGTATCGCAGATCTGGCAACAAGGCTACAAGATACTTTAGACATGACAGAAGAAAAATTAGACACTGTTTTAGCAAGCATTTGTTACAATTTCGACGAAAATATATTTAGGAAACTAAAAAAAGCTTATGCGTTACTTGGTAAAACACAAGCGGCAATGGAACAACTTCATATGCACTATTCTTCGGCTGTCAACGAATCGGCTATAGAAGCCGTCAAAAATTACGTAGGAGACGCAAATGATATGAAATTTCAAGAAATGTGTCAATCGGTACAGGCGAATAAAGCCCCGATTTGTTTGCTGAATTTGTGTGAAAACCTCTTTTTAATTATGCGGAGTTACTACTTGTTAGTCGATTGGCATTCGAAATACGATGAGGAGGAATCGATACCCGTATCGAGTAACGTTTTTGAAATCGAGAAGAACGTCAGCAGAGAGTACATTAGGCAGAAGTTAAAAGCGGGTCTCGTTCGTATTTGGAATGACGTTCAAGCGAAAGTTTCCACGTTTTTGAAGAGTTCGGGCTTAGAAGAGTATCCTTTCGAAAAGTTTATACAGATGTTAGGTGTTTTGAGGAAGTTGACGCAGGTGGCTGAGGTTTTTTGCGGCGATAAGTCAGATTTGCTGCAAGATTTTATTAAGACCCAAAGTGTGTTATACATAAAGAACTACCACAGAGGAAGGATGGAAGAATTGAAACTGTTTTTAGAGAATGAGGGATGGGAACAGTGTCCCGTGAAATCAACGTTCAATCTCCTATATTTGCAAGAGTTTAAACAGTTCAAAAAGTACTTAAGCATCAGATCTGATACGTCATTACTTAAGACGCAATCCGACGGCGCCTCATCCGTTCACTCGCAGGACGATAGCGTGTATATAGCCAAATACTTCAAACAGAACACGAATCACACTCCCTTCGAGATATTCCGTAACGAAAATATAACGAATGACGATATTTTCGGATTAGAACCGGAGTTGGTGAGCGATGACTCGGAAGACGATGAACCTGATGAACTGAAACGCGATTTCGTTGACGAAAACGACCGGTTGGAACCGAACGAGAGTCCGAGCAAGATAAAGGACAGTGTTATAGTCACAAACACGACATTATCAGTGCTAAGACATTGTGGGCAGTATCTACAGATGTGTCGTTACCTCCCTCAAATTTCGCTAGAAGTTGTCATGCTCATGAACCAACTTTTCGACTACTATTTCTTCACCGTCCATCTATTCTTCACTGCGGACCTAGACGTCGCGTCATCAACGTTATACAGTTCAAAATTGAACTCTGTGTTGAAAAGAATAAAGAACAATATTGATACAGCGAATTCGGGAGATGTTGATGGCAAAATACCCTGTCCGGATTCCCCTCAGCATTTAAGCTTGAATTCTGAAGAAGATCTTCATGGCCTATCCGAAAGGATAGTGGCAGTTGAAAGCGTGATTTTTCTCTCGAAGCAATATGAAATCCTACAGCCTTATTTGGAGTCCATCGTCGCTCCACATCAGAGAATGATCTTGGAACACTTCAAGGATAATACTTTAGCCGTCGTTCAGGACTTAAGAGTCCCAGTATACATGTGTTCTGCTTCCAAAGCTGTGGATGCCCGCACAGCCTTAATAGCGATGTCCCAAGTTAAGTGGGATGTGAAAAACGTGGCTGTAGAACACAGTCCCTACGTAGATATGATAATACGGAAGATTCAGGTGTTTGCTCTCCGCCTAGAAAATGTGTCGGCGAAAGTAACGTTGAATTTAGAAGTCTTAAATGCAGTGTGGAGTATGGTCTCAAAGTTCGTGGTTCATTTGTTAGTTGAAGGGTTTTCTAATGCAACGAAATGCAGTAATGGGGGTCGGGGGTTAATGCAGTTAGATTATAGGCAGTTATTTTTGAAATTGGAGAAGATTTCGGGTTTAAAACCTGTTCCGTTTCAAGATTATGTTGATAAATATGTGAAGGCCTACTATTTGCCTAGGAAAGGTCTGGAAGAGTTTGTTTCGGAGAGAGTAGAGTATTCTAATAAGCATTTGATGGCTCTTATTGCTTGCGCGTGTGAGAATAAAAAGGATAGGCAAGCTTTATCTGCTATTATCGAAAGCAGAGACAGTATGGTGAACTAAATATTGAAAAAATAAAAAGGCCTGTGCTATAAATATGAGTTTAAGGTCGAAGCGACGCATTACCCGATGCCCATTATCTCGCTAGATGGCGCCTATAAACGATTCTGTATTAAATGGCGATTTTGTAAAGACACCATTATTTCGAATCGTATGGATTTTAGGGCAATTAAATGAACTAGTTCAATAAAGTGTAACGTCCGAGACACGCAAATGTTACTAGTACGACTTAATAATGATGGATTTACACAAAAATCTAAAAAGAACTAACAATCTTGAACTCAGCGCCATCTATCGGGACAATGGGCAACAGCGCACCGTCGCATTCACCTTAAAGCAAAATAACTAACAGTTAGGACGTGGAATACCACAATTATGGCCAGTTTCAAAGGTTCCAGATAAAGTTGTAGATAGCTAACTGGCAGGTAATCTAGACTATATAATTTATACTAATATTATAAAGCCGAAGAGTTTGTTTGTTTCTTTGGTTGAACGCGCTAATCTCAATAACTACTGGTCCGATTTGAAAAATTATTTCAATGACAGATAGCCCATTTATCGAGGAAGGATATAGGCTATTTTTTATCTGGGTGCGCAGAGTAGTTCCACGGGACGCGTGTTAAACCGCTGCTACCATATAAATGTTTTCAATGTTGACTTCTTTTCCATTGTTATCTGTCAGATAGCTATCCAGAACAGTATCTGGAACCTGTGAAAGTGTTTCACTTTCAATCAATGGTAATATCTTAAACTATACAAAAATCAACGTGTAATCTGAAATAGCTGAACTGTATGATATAAAATTGAGTATAAATTAATTGAATGAAAAGGCATTATATTATATAGATACAGTGTGTGAAGTATAGTCAGCAGGTCAACCTACCCGAATCTGTCAAATTTTACCAATCGAACATTAACCTTACACTATTGTGATAAGGTTGAAAATCTATTGCAGAAATTTGACAGATTGAGGTAGGTTGCTCTGGTGTATGTACTTTGAAGAAATGCGAGCAAAACCATGTAAAATATTTAGTATAGTTATATGGAATTTAATATGTAAATATTGATATTCGTACTTAAATTGAATCGTCGTACAAAATGTAATTATCAAATTTTATTTTTAGTTGTGTATACGAATTTTTCTCAATAGGAAAGGGGTTTATATATAAAAAAGGCCTTTTAAAATAATATAGGAACTTTTGACCATGTAATGTCGTAATCTATACTAATATTATAAAGCTGAAAACTTTGTTTATAAATACTACTAGCCGTTTTCCCGCGGTTTCACTCGCATCCCGTGGAAATTACTGCCCGTACCCGGATAAAATATAGCCTTTGTCACTCGTGGATAATGTAGCTTTCGAATGGTGAAAGATTTTTTTAAATCGGTCTAGTAGTTTTTGAGCCTATTTATTACAACCAAACAAACAAAGTTTTCCTCTTTATAATATTAGTATAGATTAAATCTGACGAGATTGCAAACTGTCGAAATATTTTGAACCGTACAGTACTGCCCGAAGGCTGTCCTTGATTGGTCGGCCTTACAATAGATGTGACTGATTTGTCGACCTTACAAAAAACCATTCGTGGCTAAGTCAAAGCCGCGCGGTTCCATCGATCATAAGGTTAAGCAACGCTTGGCGCGGTCGATCCGTGGTTGGGTGACCATCTTGTCATAACGAGTTCTTCCGTGTTTCGGAA
>NWSH02000531.1:4445001-4472434 GCA_002382865.2 Heliothis virescens | reverse complement strand
AGTATTCGTATCGAATAATATTTTACTAACAAATTGGCAGCATATGGCAAAGGTAATGTGTTGGAATTGATCAAATCATACCTAACAGAGCGTGAACAAGTAACCGTCAATATCAAAATTTAACCTAAAAACTAAAAGTGAACAGACATTCACATCTAAGAAAAGAAAATTATCATATGGCGTACCTCAAGCAGTGTATTGGGTCTCCCTTTTATTTCTCATTTACATAATATGACCTACTTTAGCAACATCAGAACCTAATGACCCTTTTCGCTGATGATAGTAACAGTAACAATTGCGTCCAAAGACTTAAATAACTATAATTTCGAAATAAATAATTCATTAAATAATATAATTACTTGCCTAAAAATAACAAGTTAAAACATTTAAAAATCAATCTCAAAAAAACAAATATAATGCATTTTAGACAGCGGGAAAAACAAAATAATTCATTAGAAGTTAAATTAATTTATAAAGATTATATAATACAGGAAGCAAATTCAACGCGATTTCTAGGACTTACTATTGACAAACAACTAAACTGGAAAAACCATATAGATGAACTGTGTAAAAAGGTCAGTAGTGCATCATATGCTCTTTATAAATTGGCTCCAGTAGTGAACACGGAGACTGTACTCACAGCATATCACGGTCTTGTTGAGTCTGTGCTGAGATTTGGCATAATTTTCTGGGGCAATTCTACTCAAAAAGACGTCGCTTTCAAACAACAAAAACGCTGCATACGAGCTATGTTCGGTATTAAAAGTATAGACAGTTGTAAACCGTTATTTACACAACATAGAATATTAACACTTCCGGCTCTTTACATCCTAGAAGTTGCATTGTTTGTTAGAAATAACTTACACTTATTTCCTCGTCTATCTGAACGACACATTAGATGTCGACGTAAAGACAATCTATGCATTCATCCATCAAGAACCACCTTTTTGAATAAAAGCGTAATATGTATGGGCCCAAAAATATATAACAAAATACCGAGATCCATAAAAGAGTCCAATTCTAACCTGTTCAAGACCAGACTCAAATATTTGTTATACAATAAGTGCTACTACAGTATTAGTGATTTCTTAAATGATAAATTTGATTCTTGTTAGTTATATGTATGTATGTGTTTTATAAAATGATAAAATTTATTTTTGTTTTTGTTAGTTTTGTGTATTTTTTGTTTCAAATAATAAGTTACAATTTAATTATTTTTATGTTTGATGTGTAATTAATTTTAAATTCTAAAAATTGTATGTACCTAGACATTTGCACGCCACAAATGGCATAACACGTAGGTCCATTCTAACTTAACACCATTGCATGTATGTAATATTACTCGTGTTAATGCAAATAAAATGATCTTTATCTTTATCTTTATCTTTATCTTTATTGTCCTTTTGTGAGAATGTATGTAACTTATGTAAGTTTGTTACTCTATTACGTAAAAACTACTTGACGGATTTTGATGAAACTTGGCAGTAATATAGCTTATATATCAGAATAACATATAGGCTACTTTGTGTCCAGGTACGAGAAACAGTTCCTTCGGAAAGCGGGTGAAACCGCTGGCGGGAGCTAGGGTAATACAAAACTCTATCTTATCTCTGTCTCTTTACATTGCTAAACAGCTAGGAATTCTTATCTAATAATGAAAATTGTGCAACCAGAGAACGGGCGGGTTATACATATCTAGGCAAAGCTAACGGCCCGTTTTACTGGTTCCAGATAAGGTTCTAGATAGCTATCTATCAGATAAAGCCATAAAAATGTTTTTAATTTTGAATACTTTTTAACGGACCCTTCAACGGGACCCATAGCCTACTTACTTGGTTACTATTTGAAAATAATTTAGGTAGGTACAGATTTATCAACAACCAGCTTCTGCTAACGAACGACTTCCCCCACCAGGACAAATCATTATATAAATGTATAATCAAAGTACCTAAGTACCTATACAAGCTATATTACTGCCAAGTTTCATCAGAATCCGTTCAGCCATTTGCGCGTGAAAGAGCAAACATTCCTACATCCTCGCAAACTTTGACATTTTTAATATTAGTAGGGAGTAGGATAAATAAGTACGAGATTAGGCGCTATAGGCAGTATTTCGTTCAAACTGTCGGCCATCATAGATTTCCCGCCATACACAAAAAAATAGGAACTTCTCAATTTTTAACAAAAACAATAAACAATCGCGCCAAAACGGGAAACGTCAAATAAAAAAAATGACAATCAACAACACAGATTCTAAATCAACGATAAAGCACAAACGGTGTACGAAACTAATCCTTAGAACACGTTATTCTTAACAAGTTTCATCTATACCTATAACAGTAATAATAACTTAAAAAAAACTAGTTATTCTAAAAATAAAATAACAGTTATTTTCACTTACCGCTTGTAACGTTACATATTAACACGTTAAATAATAAAATTGAAATTAAAAACCCGCGGTTGCATGCGTGTGGCATTATCGCGGTCGAGTTAACACTGAATGAATTTGTTTACAAAAAGTGTAAATGAATGGCCGTGATTGTTGAAGTCATTTCTAAAGTCACTGCAAGCGATATTAAATGATTGTTTAGTGAATTTTCGGCGCACCATATCAGTAGGTTAATTTTTTTATGATATCTCGACTTCTTTGCTCCACGTCGTGATAATTATGGTCTATTTAAGTAATAGGTTCACAAAGGGCTCCAGAAGGAACTTCTAAGCTAATCTATACTAATATTATAAAGCTGAAGAGTTTGTTTGTTTGAACGCGCTAATGTCAGGAACGACCAGTCCGATTTGAAAAATTCTTTCAGTGTTAACCCATTTATCGAGGAAGGCTATAGGCTATTTTTTTATCCGGGCGCGCGCGGTAGTTCCCACGGGAAAGCGGGTGAAACCGCTGGCAGAAGCTAGTCTATACTATTTATCTTTATTTAGTTTGTTTGTTTGAATGCGCTAATCTCAGGAACTACTGGTCCGATTTGAAAAATTCTTTCAGTGTTAGATAGCCCATTTATCGAGGAAGGCTATAGGCTACTTTTTATCCGAGTGCGCGGAGTAGTTCCCACGGGAAAGCGGGTGAAACCGCTGGTAGAAGCTAGTCAATAATAATAGAAATATATATTTCTATTTTTATTAAAATAATTTTTTAGATGTTTATTTCAGACCAAAATATTGGATCTATAAGTATTTATCAAAAGAATACTTAACTTAGTAGCAAGATTAGGTTCTTTAAAAATAAAAAATAACATTTCATATAGCATAAGCATATATTTTATACAAAATAATTAATTAAAATTAAAAATAAAATGCAAAAGAAAACAAGGTGTTTTCAATTTTTATTCAACTCTCTTTTGAGTAACTCAATTTTGAGACGAAGGTGCTGTTTTTCCAATTCATGCATAACCATTTTGTGTTCATATTCAGTTTCTAGAATTTTCCTTTGAATAAGTTTATGTTCCAGTTCTTCGGCGACAACTTTTCTTTGAATTTCCGCTATTTCCAGTTTTTCTTCCATAAGCCGGTCATAAGGCTTTTTATCCATTGGGTTATCTACAACAGAAAAGAAAATATTTTTAGAGTAAATCAAAATCAATACCTATACAGCTGAACTGTTTGTTTGCTTGCTTGAACATGCTATTCTCAGGAAAAACCAGTTCTGATTTGAACATGTAATCATCTACATCAGGCTTTCTATCATCCCACTGCTAGCCTTACACTGTTACTGTGGAAACCAATATTCTGTCTATCTCTGGATTTGCTTACTAGTGATAGAATTTTGACATTAGCCCCATACAAGTAATGTCAAATTCCTATCTCTGGTAAGCAATTCAGAGTTAGATAGGTTATTGGGAATGGCTGTTAGTCTGCAAGTCTAGCTTCCCAACAGTGAAATAAACTTTCCGATTTGTTCAATAGTTTTGGAGACTTTAGGGTACAAACCAACAAACAAAATTATTTTTTTCCTCTTTAGAATATTTGAATAGATGGCACAGGTAACTGAGAAATGATGGGGAAACTGGCAGGTATGGGCATGTGATGCGGAGGAGTGAGGATCATGTTGTTAGGCAGGTTTCGATAATGAATGTTGATAGATATTGTGGAATTTATTATGAAAGTCGATATGGCTAGGAAGAATGTTACTTGTGAGATGACAGCAGAAAGATTATGGAAGAAGGAAACATGCTACGCCGACCCGAAATTAATTCGGATAAGGGCAAGAAGGTAAAGATTATGGAACACTTACTTTGCATAATTGAATCAGAGTCGGTTTCACTTTCACTCACACTCACATTAACTTCTACAGGCAAAAATATCATTTCATTTCCCTTCTCGTCCTCAGTAGCATGAGTAAGAGCTTGAACCGGACTTGTTCCTCCACCAGTCTTGTCAGGGTCAGCTCCAACTGCAATCTTCTTCTTCGCGTCCCTCTTTAACGCCTCATATTTCAACTTCAGATGCTTATGATCACGAAAAACCGTACCATCAGATGCTCTGTTAAAAACCTTTTCGATCTCTCTCCAAGCTTTCTGCTTCTCTTGCCAAGTCGTAGCGTCACTCTTCTTATTCTCTATGGTGTGTTTTCTAGCTTCTATTAAAGAAATCAGAAAGTTCGTCTCATGTTGAGTAAAATTAACGCTTCTTTCCCGCTTTTGTTTTACCATATTAGAAAGGTGGAATTTTGAAGCGAAATTATCCACTTTCGTTGCTTTATAAGCGACTAAACCTATTGTTTATGTACTCTATTCGTTTTTTCGTTGATGAAGAAGATTTTTAGAGAGCAAGTAATCAGTAATAGATAACTTTCCTTGGGATAAAATCCGATAGATCTGTCTGAGAGATAAACAAACTGAAACAAAATATATCAACCACATAAATGACATTTGCGTTTCGTTTCTTTAGGCAAATGGAATTTAAACATATCGTAATTCTCATGAATCTTAGTAATTTAATTCTATAATGATAAACTTGAGCCCTGAATGTAAAAATGTTGATTCGGATTATTTTTTAACACAGAAAAGTATTATTTTAACTAAGTTCTGAAATGAAAATTATTAACAAAGCAGTATCGAAACGTAAAAAAGCGACGTTGCCGTTCCGAGTGTCTGATCTTATCTCTATAAACCGTAACCAGTTTGATTTCTCTGGTAGATAGCAATAACTATCAGATAAAGTATAACTGACACTTTGTCAGTAACCGGTGAGACCGGCCCGTAAGATAGAATGGGATAATTATTTGTAGATATACTTACTTATGTAGTAGGATTGGCTACATTTTATCCGGGTGCGGGTAGTTGTATCCTCGGAACGCACGTCTAACACGGGCGGATTCAGCCCAGAAGCTAGAAAGCCTAATAACCAGTCTTACCAGTGGGTATCGGGTTGCCCCGGGTAACTGGGTTGTGGAGCTCAGACAGGCAGTCGCTCCATGTAAAACACTGGTTCTCAGCTGCACCCGGTTAGACTGGAAACCGACCCCAACGCAGTAGTATATAAAGGCTAGGCAGATGATGAGTGTAGCTTAATGATGATGGTGTCCTAGCCGATTGTCGACCACGGCGGCTGTTCACATATAAAGAGATCAGCCAGCTGCGCAGGACATATTATAGTGCCTAAGCATTTGCGCAGACACAGGTTCACTCCAAATTCCCTCACTCTCATAACCCGATGGGACGACAATCCGACACGACCGGTGAGAGATCAGGCGCAGGACCGACATTAACGTGCTCTCCGATGCACGGGTCATCACGGGTGTATCAATCACCAACTTCCAACTCCGGGCTGCTTTGTGAAAGTTCCTAAAACCCACAAAGGGATTTCGGCCCGTCACGGGAATCGAACACGAGACCTCGTGCACGGCAGTCGGCTATGCAACAACTAGACCAACGAGGCAGTTAACGAGGTAGTAGCATAATAAACACACTATCGACGGGTAAACCCGATAGTTTAAAATAAATTGTTGGTCACACATCATTTGGTTAAATGATAAGTATTGTGCAAGTAAATACCAATTGGGGAAAAAATTAAGAAATAATGACAAGGAGATAAGGCGCCTATCTGCTAATGATTTTGACCTCAAAACACAAATTTATAAATAGGTAAGAATGCAGTAAAAATATAGGCACAGATTGCTTAATGGTTAATTGGTTACTACTATGTAGGTACAGAAGCCAGAACACCGAACTACCTCAATCTGTCAAATACAGAAAAGCAATTGATTTTCAACCTTATCACAATAGTGGAAGGTTAATGTGCGATTGCTGAAATTTTACAGATCCGGGTGGGTTGATCTACTGGCGTAGGTACAGACGACAGCAGACCCGAATCTGTCTATCTACTGAAGAAAGACTGATTGTGGTAACTTGATGTGCTGTCGTCTGTACATACTAACTGCCTCGTTGGTCTATTGTTGCATGGCCGACTGCTGAGCACGAGGTCTCGGGTTCGATGGGGAGTTGGAAGTTGGTGATTGATACACCCGTGCATCGGAGAGCACGTTAATGTCGGTCCTGCGCCTGATCTCTCTCCGGTCGTGTCGGATTGCCGTCCCATCGGGTTATGAGAGTGAGGGAATAGGGAGTGCACCTGTGTCTGCGCAAATGCTTGTGCACTATAATATGTCCTGCGCAGCTGGCTGATCTCCTTATATGAGAACAGCCGCCGTAGCCGGCAATCGGCTAGGATGCCATCATCACTAGGTAATATTGTGAATTTTATGAAATTGAAGAGTTTGTTTGTTTGAACGCACTAAACTTTGAACTAGGAGCTACTGGACTGATTTAAATAATCTTTGATTTATTGAGGCAGGCCACTTTTTATCCAGGTGCGCGGAGTAGTTCTCTCAGGATGCGGGCGGGCAGCGTGAGGGAGTGTCAGACTCTTTTACTACTAAAACCCACCGAATTCCTTCTTGAGCTCTTTGTGTACCTGGGCAGCAGTGACTTTCGAACAGTCCCGCAGCTCTAGCAGGCTCTGGCCATAGGTGGTCCCCTCTGAACTTTGCATGTTCATGAGGAGCGCGTGGAACAACTCGCGCCGCCCCCGCCCTCGCGGGTTTGTCGTCTTTTAGGAGAATCTACTGAACCCATTTTGAAAATTCTTTTACCAGCAGACCTTTTGTTATTGTTTTTGAGTGTCATACATAATGCATATTTTATTCAAGTACGAGAAGCAGTCAACTCAGCATGCGGGTAAAACCGCGCGAAAAAACATGTACCTACTTATGTGATCTGTTTTGGTACTTGCTTACCTACACGACACGGGGCCGTCGACGTGTAAGGAACCACGTGCGGCCCTGGGCTAGTTGTTGTAGTGCCCAGTGAGAAATAAAACAGGAAGGAAACAGGTTATTATGAGGCAGAGGTAGTGATGAAGCAGAGGTTGTGATGAGGCATAGATACTGATGAGGCAGAAGCTGTGATGAGGCATAGATACTGATGAGGCAGAAGCTGTGATGAGGCAGAGGTAGTGATGAGGCAGAGGTTGTGATGAGGCAGAGGTTGTGATGAGGCAGAGGTTGTGATGAGGCATAGATACTGATGAGGCAGAAGCTGTGATGAGGCATAGATACTGATGAGGAAGAAGCTGTGATGAGGCAGAGGTAGTGATGAGGCAGAGGTTGTGATGAGGCAGAGGTTGTGATGAGGCAGAGGTTGTGATGAGGCAGAGGTTGTGATGAGGCAGAGGTTGTGATGAGGCAGAGGTTGTGATGAGGCAGAGGTTGTGATGAGGCAGAGGTTGTGATGAGGCAGAGGTTGTGATGAGGCAGAGGTTGTGATGAGGCAGAGGTTGTGATGAGGCAGAGGTTGTGATGAGGCAGAGGTTGTGATGAGGCAGAGGTTGTGATGAGGCAGAGGTTGTGATGAGGCAGAGGTTGTGATGAGGCAGAGGTTGTGATGAGGCAGAGGTTGTGATGAGGCAGAGGTTGTGATGAGGCAGAGGTTGTGATGAGGCAGAGGTTGTGATGAGGCAGAGGTTGTGATGAGGCAGAGGTTGTGATGAGGCAGAGGTTGTGATGAGGCAGAGGTTGTGATGAGGCAGAGGTTGTGATGAGGCAGAGGTTGTGATGAGGCAGAGGTTGTGATGAGGCAGAGGTTGTGATGAGGCAGAGGTTGTGATGAGGCAGAGGTTGTGATGAGGCAGAGGTTGTGATGAGGCAGAGGTTGTGATGAGGCAGAGGTTGTGATGAGGCAGAGGTTGTGATGAGGCAGAGGTTGTGATGAGGCAGAGGTTGTGATGAGGCAGAGGTTGTGATGAGGCAGAGGTTGTGATGAGGCAGAGGTTGTGATGAGGCAGAGGTTGTGATGAGGCAGAGGTTGTGATGAGGCAGAGGTTGTGATGAGGCAGAGGTTGTGATGAGGCAGAGGTTGTGATGAGGCAGAGGTTGTGATGAGGCAGAGGTTGTGATGAGGCAGAGGTTGTGATGAGGCAGAGGTTGTGATGAGGCAGAGGTTGTGATGAGGCAGAGGTTGTGATGAGGCAGAGGTTGTGATGAGGCAGAGGTTGTGATGAGGCAGAGGTTGTGATGAGGCAGAGGTTGTGATGAGGCAGAGGTTGTGATGAGGCAGAGGTTGTGATGAGGCAGAGGTTGTGATGAGGCAGAGGTTGTGATGAGGCAGAGGTTGTGATGAGGCAGAGGTTGTGATGAGGCAGAGGTTGTGATGAGGCAGAGGTTGTGATGAGGCAGAGGTTGTGATGAGGCAGAGGTTGTGATGAGGCAGAGGTTGTGATGAGGCAGAGGTTGTGATGAGGCAGAGGTTGTGATGAGGCAGAGGTTGTGATGAGGCAGAGGTTGTGATGAGGCAGAGGTTGTGATGAGGCAGAGGTTGTGATGAGGCAGAGGTTGTGATGAGGCAGAGGTTGTGATGAGGCAGAGGTTGTGATGAGGCAGAGGTTGTGATGAGGCAGAGGTTGTGATGAGGCAGAGGTTGTGATGAGGCAGAGGTTGTGATGAGGCAGAGGTTGTGATGAGGCAGAGGTTGTGATGAGGCAGAGGTTGTGATGAGGCAGAGGTTGTGATGAGGCAGAGGTTGTGATGAGGCAGAGGTTGTGATGAGGCAGAGGTTGTGATGAGGCAGAGGTTGTGATGAGGCAGAGGTTGTGATGAGGCAGAGGTTGTGATGAGGCAGAGGTTGTGATGAGGCAGAGGTTGTGATGAGGCAGAGGTTGTGATGAGGCAGAGGTTGTGATGAGGCAGAGGTTGTGATGAGGCAGAGGTTGTGATGAGGCAGAGGTTGTGATGAGGCAGAGGTTGTGATGAGGCAGAGGTTGTGATGAGGCAGAGGTTGTGATGAGGCAGAGGTTGTGATGAGGCAGAGGTTGTGATGAGGCAGAGGTTGTGATGAGGCAGAGGTTGTGATGAGGCAGAGGTTGTGATGAGGCAGAGGTTGTGATGAGGCAGAGGTTGTGATGAGGCAGAGGTTGTGATGAGGCAGAGGTTGTGATGAGGCAGAGGTTGTGATGAGGCAGAGGTTGTGATGAGGCAGAGGTTGTGATGAGGCAGAGGTTGTGATGAGGCAGAGGTTGTGATGAGGCAGAGGTTGTGATGAGGCAGAGGTTGTGATGAGGCAGAGGTTGTGATGAGGCAGAGGTTGTGATGAGGCAGAGGTTGTGATGAGGCAGAGGTTGTGATGAGGCAGAGGTTGTGATGAGGCAGAGGTTGTGATGAGGCAGAGGTTGTGATGAGGCAGAGGTTGTGATGAGGCAGAGGTTGTGATGAGGCAGAGGTTGTGATGAGGCAGACGTAGTGATGAGGCAGAGGTAGAGACGAGGCAGAGGTTGTGATGAGGCAGGGGTTCTGGTAAGTGGAATATAGTGAATGACTGACTGATAGTTTTTTAGTTACATTCATATTAGAAAGGTATTAAAAATCAATGAAACCACAATATCTTGCTAATGATTTTATTTCACAGGCAACAAATCACCCCAGTTACATGACCGTGCACATCTGTAGGTAGTCTGATCATACTTTGCTTTTGAAAATATTATCTCCTTAAGTTCTCCTTGGGCTGTACATAATCTACAAATAGTGTGTTTGGACCGTACGATGGGAGCTCTCACTATCCTCGGCCATTGTGGATCATCAGCAGGTCTTGACCCCTTCTTAAGTATCACATAGGAAAACAAATCAGCATATATTTCAGGTTTCCCAACATACGGTAACGATTCATACTTCATGAGGAAGTTACACGGAGTGTCCTGCTCCAAATACCGAGGGCAGACGTTATCGTTCGGACACGGTGAGAAAGCATAACCTTGCTTATCCTTCTTCCCTTTTAAGTTTAAGACAAATTCTCTGGCTTCGTTCACAACTTTGAAACCAGCGTTAGAACCGTGTTCAACGATAATTAAATAATCTTCGGTTTTGTTCCAAAGTTTCTGTATCGTTTCTAAACGAGATTGCATGCTCGGTAATTCAAATAACGTGTACGCAGATAAGACTATACTGTATTTCAGATCGGTTGAAGAAGGGAGGAATTGACGTTGGAAATATCCTTTTAGAGGCATTTCTATGTTGTCTTTGCCTTCACATAAAATTAAGCGGGCTAAATCATGCATCGTAGGTGAGGTGTCCACGCAGAAATATTCAAATATATCTTTTTTCCAGTAATGGTTCATTGCCCAAGTGCCGGTACCCACACCAGAGCCAAAGTCAAAGAAACTCCTTGGTCTGTAGTCTGGGTCGAATTTTTTAATTTCGTCCAGAATTCTTACTAAGACCGCATACTCTGGGGCTGCTCTACTCATCAAATATTGCAAACTGGTCGGTTTATCGTAGTCTATATTCCCCCAGCGATACACATTCTTCTTTAAAACATTAAATACTGAGCTGTTTATCTTCTTATCGTACATCCTCTTTTCGTCCGGTGTAAGTTCTTTGTCTATGTTTCCATAAACTTTTTTCGAGATACTGTCGTGAATTTTTTGTGCTTTTGCATCGATTTCGCCTTCTTCTGGCGGTAAATGGCGCGAGCGTATGTAGTTGCTTAATTTTACGCTCTCCTGAAAGTAAGCTTTAGCCCCGGCATCGTCTAGTATAAGTTTTATAGCTTTTTGTATGTCCGGGGGAATTGAGGCTACTTTGACCCGATTTGTACCGGGATGTTTACGTGGTTTGTAGACTTTGGCATCAAAATTCTCCTTCAGGTTAGGGTCGACGGCAACCCGAGTTGTGTAATTAGCGTAGATAGACGTAAAATACTGTATTCTTAACTTTCTAAACATTTTTATAACCTTAAAACTAGCACAGGTTTCGAAAATTCTGTTTTTATAAACTGTCAAGTTTGACAGACAAAATGACAAAAGTTGGTCGTTCTGAAATACCTATAACAGGGAATCAAGAATATTGTAACTCTGTGCTAAACAGATGACATTGACGTGACATCACTACGTCAGACGCCAGACAAACAACAACAAAAAATAATTTGAAAACTTTTTACTGCTTTATTTAAGTTAAATCATGATAATTATAAGTATATTAGTCAACTTAGTAATTGCGGCTGCAGGAACTAACTCAGAATACTGCGATGCTTCGACGAAATCCTGTGAAATTGAAACCGAACTTGCCGAAAGCAAAAAGCTGATTTTTTACGACGTAAACCCCCCCGAAGGATTCAATTTACGCAGAGATGTGTACATGAGGTTCGCTATAATGATATCTGAGGCTCAGAAACGCGGTAAAAGTAACTGGGAGCTGGTATTACCTCCATGGTATAACCTCTACCATTGGAAGACAGATCGACGAACGCCGACGCCTTGGAGTAAATTCTTCGATGTAAAATCATTAAAATCGTTCGCCCCCGTTGTGGAAATGCACGAAATATTCAGCAGATCTAAGAAGAAGGTTCTAGAAATAGACACTTTGTATATTTTAGAAAATTTCGAAGATGCATTTGAAAATGGAGTTTTTGAAGAAAGATGGGAGCTTATCGGCGAATGCGACCACGAGGGACTATTCTGGGGCTACAGCAACGTCACAGCCAAAGAGGTCTTATGTGTAAAGTTTCAAGGAAAGAACTCCAAGCTCTGGGAATTAGTTGCCTTACATCCTCATGATAAAAAAATCATGTTTGCCCACGGCGAAATACCCTTACACGATAGTTACGGCACAAAAACTTACTGGGATTGCCGAAAAAGCATGAAATACAACAGAAATCTTGTCAAAATTGCAAAGAAATATATCAAACAATATTTAAATTGCGATACTGATCAATGCACAACATACCTCAGTGTTCACTGGAGACGACAGGACTTTGCCCGTAGTCGTGGCAACGATGTCCCCTCTATAACGGGCACCGTGAAACAGATACACAAAGCTTTAAAAAAATTGCCTAATATTAAAAAAGTTTTCATAGCAACCGATGCTTCGATGTCCGAACTAAATAATCTTGAGAAGGAATTGTCAAGTCTAGGGTACGAAATCCACTTCTTTTTGCCGAGTACCGCAATGATAGAAGAGTATGGAGACGGTGGGATCGCAATAATAGATCAAATAATTTGTTCTCATGCGGTACACTTTATCGGTACTCATGAAAGCACGTTTACGTTCCGAATACAAGAGGAGAGGGAGATTTTAGGTTTTGATAGTAGTACTACTTTTAATCGACTCTGCCCCGATATGGGACACTGTGAAAGAGTTTCAAAATGGACCATAGTACATTAACCCCTAGTTCAGACATGGGGTAACCTCGCGGTTATGTCAGAACGATTACTTAATAACTCATACAAAAAAGATCCGCGCGATTTCAGAATTGCATGGGAATCGTGCTGTTCCCGCCGTGTCTGAACAGGCCCTAAGACATCTTTTGATATAATTTTTGTAAAGACAATATTATATTAAGTTCACATACAAAACGAATAAAAACTGAATCTCTAGTGGCCAGTTTCACAGGTTCCAGATAAAGTTCTAAATAGCTATCTCACAGATAGTGCCATAGTATAGTTGTTAATTTTGATTAATTTTCGAGGGCATGCCCCCAGTCAGATCTAGGTACTGAACAAATTTTTAAAATTATTTTCCTATACATATATTTTTGAGTTTCTATATTGATATATTATTTTATTTTTCGTATGGAAAGTAAACCTTGAAAAACCCTTGAAACACAGGAGACTGAACAATAAACAAAAAAATATTTTCAGCCAGCACATCAACCTACCACAATCTGTCAAATTTCTTCAATAGATTTTCAGGCTATTGGCTGCTTTTTATCCGGGTGCGCGGACTAGTTCCCATGGGGCGCGGGTGAAACCGCTTGCAGAAGCTAATTTGACATATTTGGGTAGGTTGACCTGTTGTTGTCTGTACTTTTTTTAACTGTAAGTACAGACGACAGCACATCAAGTTACCACAATCTGTCAAATTTCTGCAATCGATTTCCTTTGACAGATTCGTATACGTTGACCTGCTGTTGTCTGTACGTAATACATAGTTCCATTTGAACATCAATGTAACAAAATGCATTTAGTATTGTCTAAGTTGTTGTAGAATAAAAATGAAACTAAATTATAATGTAGAATACGACTACTTTTATCAAACTGTGCCATAATATTAACGCCAAAGTTCTTTTTAAATAAATTATTATTATTTTTACATACAAATTGTTTTCATTTACTTTCTGAAGCCGTCATTAGTCAATAGAACCATATATAAATATGCCACTTTACCCCGGTTTTAGACTCTCGTAAGTCACTTACAGTAATTTCTTAGAACTACTTACAACTCACGGAAGTGACTTACGTAAGTATGAAGCTACTTACAAATGAAAATTCGGGGTAAAGTAAGTGGGTAAAATATCTGATGTATGCTAATAATATAAAGCTGAAAAGTTTGTTTATTCGTTTGTTTGAACGCGCTAATCTCAGGATCTTCTGGTACAATTTGAAAAAATCTTTCAATTTTAGATAGCTCATTCATTGTGGAAGGCAATAGGCTACTTTTTTTCCGGATTCGCGGAGTAATTCCCACGGGACGCGGGTGAAACCACTAGCGGAAACTAGTGTTTAAATAAAACAAATAAATTATTTGGAATGTTTATTGTTATAGGAATTTCGACAAAATATTAACATTTTCACATCAATAATATATTAATTAAATAAATAAATATGATATTTTGGACATATCTAAATCTATGCATTTGAAGACAGTTCAAAATTATGTACATATGCCTCCAAAATTTATTTGTTTGAATACAACGACCGGAGTGTACCCGGTTTTCAGATTTGGTAGGTGTCATACAATCCTACTAAATAAATAAATACGAAAGTTCGTAATAATTTATGTATGTTACTCTTCCACAGAAAATTACTGAATTAATTTTGATGAAACTTTACAGTTGGTAATACTTAAGTATAGACACAATATTGCATAAAGGCTACTCTTTATCCGGGATATGGTTTCCAAAAGATCATTACATAAATATTTTGAACAATTTTACATCAGAAAAGATCTGTTTCAACATTTTTTCATCATTGAATGATATATTTGTCTTAAATCTAAATAATTATCACAATATAAAATTAATTATAGACATCACACAACAATAATAAGCATATTATATTTAAGAGGTAACAAATGAAATTTTACTAAACTATGGCCCATTTTATTGGACAAAAACAAAACGTTGGGACACACTTTGTGGTAAAAATAACATTTTGAAAATATTGAGGGTGCGTCCTGCGTGGCTGACGCAAACGCAAAGCGATTCGAAACGGATTGATGCAAGCTGCGCCCGCGCTTTGCGTACCGCGGAATGTCACGTGGGCCACTTCAATAGAAATCGTTTGTTTTCGTTTCGTTCGAAGAGATTTTTTACAACATAGCCATGAGCCAAAAACGTTTTTGGCTTTCCACCTCATCTGCCTTACTTTTTCCTAAGTTGGGGTCGACTTCCAGTATCATCCAATGCAGCTGAGTACCAGCATGCCACAAGGAGTGACTACCTATATGACCTCCTTAACCCAGTTACTGAATTAACTCGAAACTCCTTGGTATAACATAAGTTAGTTATAAGACTCTCTG
This sequence comes from Heliothis virescens, assembly GCA_002382865.2. NCBI lineage: Eukaryota > Metazoa > Arthropoda > Insecta > Lepidoptera > Noctuidae > Heliothis > Heliothis virescens. The sequence continues at coordinate 4,457,418 of NWSH02000531.1, read as the reverse complement.
GCTTCTGTCTACCCGTAACAACTGCCAAAGATGTTCAAATGACAGCCGGGACCCACCAATTTATCGTGCCTTCCGAAACACGGAGGCACTCGTCCTGACAAGATGGTCTCATCCACGGACCGACCGCGCCAAGCGTTGCTTAAGGTGAATGCGACGCCTGGAAGCGGGAAATTCAAATATAACGTGTTTTTATGTTTTATCAGTTAACATTCAATATGAGGCGGTTATAATATCCCACAAAGTAATTTCTGATGTCCTTGTTTAACTCCGAAACTTATTACAATTATAATGTTACTGTATAAACTTTTTATTGCGAAATATCATAGAATATACAGTAATATTTGAATTATAAGAAGCAAAAGATAAGATAACGCCTCATATTGAATGTTAACTTAGGTAAAACATGAAAAAACATGTTATATTTGAATTCCCGCTTCCAGGAGTCGCATTCACCTTAAACTTATGATCGATCCGCGCGGCTGTTAGTTAGCCACGAACTCCTTTTGTCAAACCTTTCGGTTTTCCATTGCATGTAAGTTAAGCTAATTCTGTCTACAGAAACCAGTTATTCAGTATCAAAACCTAACAAAATATAAAAAATTGAGACCACAATAATTTGTACGATAAAAATTATGACACAACAACAAAAATATTTCAATTAATTAAATCTAATATTATGCTAGAATTAGGGCCCGTTTCACAGGTTCCAGATAAAGTTCTAGATAGCTATCAGACAGATCTGACACATCATAGAAAATAAGTCAAAATTAAAAACATTTCTATTATCTGTCGGATATCTATCCAGAAAGTTATCTGAAACCTCTGAAAAGGTCCCTGAAAACGTCAAAATGCAACCATTTGAAAATATAATAATTTTGATTTAACATAATTTAAAAATTTACTATAAATTATAGATTGTTGATAAATTATAACATGATTAATCTATTTTTTTGCTAAAATAAAATAAAAACAATTAAATTGAGCTATTAATTAAATATTGTTTTAAATATTTTTAAGGCCTATTTCACCAACAAGATACACTTTTGATTAAGGTTGCCCGCCCACGTCAAACTTTCTGTAGGAGAGATCATCGGGCCGATTTTTTGTAGGACGTTCTTACTAGGATTTTCTGACCGACTATTTGTAGGACGTGTGCGTAGCACTATTGCTATTAGTGAGTTCCAATTTTCTCCTACAAAAAATCGGTCATCGTTATCGGATGTGGGCGGGAAGCCTTAACATAAATTAACTCACGTAGATAAATATTTTATTTGCGACTTATGTTTTTACAAGCATAATTGGTATAGTACTTAGGTTTCATGAAAATTCCAGCTTCATAGTAATAAAAAGTTCTCGTTTAACCGACGGATTAGAGACGACTGTCGGTGAAATTGGCCCTAATAGGTTTGATTTTATTTTGTATTTAACTAAAATTTTAACTATAAATAAAATATACTTTTCATTAGCTTCTTACTGCCAAAACGGTTAAGTATTTTTTTCAAATTATGAAATTTTATAAATTAAGTATTATTTAAAAAAAACTAGCGTCACTAGCAATCAGGAACTTTAAAAAAAAAATATTTATCTAATTTGAACACACAACATATTATTTCGTAATTGGGTAACTATTAAGACTAACATTATAATTAACACCCGATTTGTATAACCTAACTACTATCCATAGTTATGAGATTCGAGATTAAATTTTGACATAACTAAGATAGAGCTAGTTTCAAAATTCTATCTCCAATCGTCAATCAGCGGATATTATACAAGCTGTTGTTTTGCATCCTGGTTAAATTCAAGGACGTAGTTATGCTAATGATTCTCGACCCAAATCTATCTATACTTATATTAAATCTGTGGAGAGGTCAATTCTGTACATGAAATATATACCAGGGGGTGATTAGGGATCGATACTGATGCCAAAAATACTATCAGTAGAATTTTTGTATAACCGTTATAGAAACAAAAACTACTCAACGGATTTTAACGAAACTTTGTACAATTATTATTCATACTTTTGAGCTGGTTATAGTATACTTTCCATCACGCTACAATCAATAGGAGCAGAGCAATGAAGGAAAAGATCTTTGATTATGACGACCCGTTGTCGTCGGCATAAGCGACATGATGCGCGAACGAAGTCGCTGGCAGAAGCTAGTCAAAAATAAAATGAGTAAGTTTTTTTATTATTATTTATTTACCGAAATCCGTCAGTGTAAGCTAACCCTATTTCAATGTATTACTAGCCTTATAAACGCGCTGCGCTTTCACACAAACGCAAACGGCACGGACTGACGAACGGATTGATTTTATCTACGGTTATAAGGTTACTAACACATTCAAATACGGCTAGTATACACTGACGGATGTTGGTAAATAAAAAAAACTAACTCATTTTACCGTTGATTTGGGCCGAGAATCATTAGCATAACTACGTCCTTGAATTTGACCAGGATGCAAAATACCGCTTGTATATTATCAGGTTATAGAAATCTTGCGTAAATTAATATCACAAAAAATGCAAATTAAAGATTTATGAAGGAAGAAAAAATATTTTTAATAGATTTAATATTATCTTGGAATTGAATCTACATATATCTGTCCTACAGCCGTGCTTGCTACCACTATTATTTTTCGTGAATGGTACAGAATTTAAAAATTGACCTAAGAATTTAAATACACCTAAAAATCTATTACATAGACATTATGTACTTCTAAGACAATAAATAGGTACTTTTAATACCAAATCGGTACTTATAAAACATGAAAATTTCACAGAATTTGAAAAAGTATTTAATCTCCACATTTCTATCATATCATATCAAGTAGTTATCATGTTAAGTAAAATAGCCGTTCAATCAAAAAGCTACGAATCAGAAAAAATGTTTTTTTTTTCTGATTATAAGTATGATGATATTTTGTTAAATATTTAAAATCCATAATTTTAATATTATAAGTAGTTATCGTGTTAAGTAAAATAGCCGTTCAATGAAAAAGCTAGCCTTTTTACTAAACGACGCCATTCAATTACTTGTTTAATAGCTTTATAATTGAATCAATGATGTGGTCAAAACGTTCAACATTAAAGTTGACTAAAATTTTAGCTGTTTGATTGAATGGCTATTTTAACCTAGGCTGAAACATAGACCCCAGAATTACGGAAAAAATCACGTTCGTTTATGAGATCTCAAGTAATAAATGCTTTTGGATATATGTAAAGATGACAGCACATCAAGTAACCACAATCTGACAAATTTCTGCAATAGATTTTCAACTTTATCACAATAGTGGAAGGTTAATGTTCGATTGATAAAATTAGACAGATTCGTTTACGTTGACCTGTTGTCGTCAGTACATATCTGTTAAAATATTACTATGAATTCTGACGTCAAAGTCTACAAAATACCCGAAATATTAGAAATATAAAAAAACAACATGATTTTGATAAAAAAAATCTTTCAAAATAGAGCAAAGAAGTTTTTAAACCACCAATAGAATATGTCCGCCCATGAATACTGGCGGCGTCCAACGCCGATTGTCGGTCACGGCGGCTGTTCTCATATAAACAGATCATCCAGCTGCTATGGACATATTATAGTTGCGGCACATTAGCTGTGACACAGGTGCACTCCCTATTCCCTCACTCTCATAGCGCGATGGGACGGCACTCCCACACCACCGGAGAGAGATCAGGGATACTACTCAGTGGGTGAAAATGGAGATGTTTGAATAACGAAATTCTATTGATTGTTTAAAAAAAACTTCTCCGCTTTGGTGGAGTCTGAGCCTAATAAACGCATTTCCCTTTGAAAGAGACAAAAACAGTCCGATATTAAAAAGACAACGAATCTTATCATTATAAAATAAAAATAATCACATAATAAGATTTCAATTTTCAAAAAAGACTACTTTTTTATTATACCTTACCACGACTTGACACTTGTAAGTTATTTACGTAAGTTGTAAGTAGTTTTAACAAATTCCTGTAAGTGACTTGCGATGGTTTTATCGTAAGTGACTTACGCGACTTACAAGTGTAAAGCCGTATAAATAAAACAGTACTTACTTGGTACTTCAAGATTTAAACCCGTTTGTTTCTGTCATATTATTTATATCCATTTATCATCCTTTTTTCCGTTGAGTAATGGCGTTGACTCTTCTTTGGGGTCCTTGACGGGACTGTCAGGTTTGCCGTTGAAGAATTTAGCAGAGTTCACACAAGACACGATGTATGGAATGCCGGCTAGGTCTGAAGACAACGGATTGTAGTACTGACGGTAACAGAATATTGACACTGTAAATCCTAGTATTGAGCCCACGAGTATATCTGAAAAAGGGATATTTTGGTTGATTTTTTATAAAAAAGAAAATGCAAGTAGGGTAGCTGTTTAGTTTAAAATCCTTTATCATAATGATTTTGTAAAATATCTTAAAAATACTGCATCTTAACTACACTTTACAAATACAGTATAATCTCACTAATCCGGCACTTGTATAGATCGGCACGTCCAATAATCCGGCACCTCCACCCACGCCAATACAATTAAGGATTATTTAAAAACTATGTAATTAAACATGTACGTGTTATGAAATGCTTTCTTTTATTCATCACCTTTGATTTTTTCACTATAATCCAGTAATCCGTACATTCCAATAATCCGGCACCCTCCGGTTTTTAATAGTGCCGGATTAGTGAGATCATACTGTAATTATATTTTGATGTCAAATATCTGAGACAAGAAAGTTATATTTTTTGAAAGTTCAGCAAAAGTATTGAATTTGAGGGGTTTTTTTTGTATGGTTTGAAGAACCAATTCTATTCAAAATCAATACATGTACTAACACAAAAAAACCGGCCAAGTGCGAGTTTGACTCGCGCATGAAGGGTCCGTACCTCCATCCCCTTTTTTTTTTTCATTTTTAGGGTTCCGTAACCGAATGGCAAAAAACGGAACCCTTATAGATTCGTCATGTCTGTCTGTCTGTCTGTCTGTCTGTCCGTCCGTCCGTATGTCACAGCCACTTTATTCCGAAACTATTAAGACTACACAGTTCAAACTTGGTAGGTAGATGTATTTCATTAACCGCTTTACGATTCTTATGAAAAAATAAAAAAATAATAATATTAGAGGGGGGCTCCCCATACATGGAACTGAAACTAAAAAATTTTTTTTTCATCTAACCTGTACTTGTGGGGTGTCTATAGATAGGTCTTTTAAAATGAAATTGAGGTTTCTAAAACCATTTTTTCCTAAAGTCAATCATTTTAGAGTANATTTCATTGACCGCTTTACGATTCTTATGAAAAAATAAAAAAATAATAATATTAGAGGGGGGCTCCCCATACATGGAACTGAAACTAAAAAATTTTTTTTTCATCTAACCTGTACTTGTGGGGTGTCTATAGATAGGTCTTTTAAAATGAGATTGAGGTTTCTAAAACCATTTTTTCCTAAAGTCAATCATTTTAGAGTAAGACATTCCCAAAGTGCCAAAATGTGTGTCCCCCCCCCTGTAATTTCTAAACTACCAAAGTGAAAAATCTGAAAAAAATATATGTTATAGATCTCAATAAAAACTACTAACCAAAATTGGTTTGAACAAGATACAGTTAGTGGTTTTTGAAATATAGCTCTTTTTCAGTAACCGCAAATTATAACTTTGTTATTCATATTATATTTGTGTTTTGGCTAATTGTAGGTAATAAGTACGTTTATTTTTCATAGATATTGGAACGGAACCCTTCGTGTGCGAGTCCGACTCGCACTTGGCCGGTTTTTAGTATTTGTTGTTATAGCGGCAACAGAAATACATAATTTGTGAAAATTTCAGCTTTCTAGCTATCACGGTTAGTGAGATACAGCGTGGAGACAGACAGACAGACAGACGGACAGACAGACAACGAAGTCTTAGTAATAGGGTCCCGTTTTACCCTTTGAGTACGGAACCCTAAAAATTAATACATCTACTTTTACGGTGTACCTTGCCAATGATGGTGGTAGTCACAGGTCCTGGACAGAGCGACACAGGTAGCCACCATGAGGGGCAGCAGACATGTCATGACCCTCAGGCCGCTGCCCCGCCGACGAGAGAGGATGCCCAGCCGACCGCAGAGCCAAGCCGATGCCATGCCCAGCGAACAGAATGATACTGAGAAGGTATAAAGTGATATTGAAAAATAATCAGAAAAACAATCCCTACTACCTATATCTATACTTATACTTACTTATAATAAATCTGTAGAGAGGTCAATTCTGTACATGAAATATATTTCCAAAATAACATCAAGATTAGGGACCGATACTGATGCCAAAAATGCAATCAGTAGAATTTTTGTCTGTCTGTATAACCGTTATAGAAACAAAAACTCCCGGACGGATTTTTACNTACTTACTTATAATAAATCTGTAGAGAGGTCAATTCTGTACATGAAATATATTTCCAAAATAACATCAAGATTAGGGACCGATACTGATGCCAAAAATGCAATCAGTAGAATTTTTGTCTGTCTGTATAACCGTTATAGAAACAAAAACTCCCGGACGGATTTTTACGAAACTTGGTACAATTATTATTCATACTCCTGAGCAGGTTATAGTATAATTTTCATCACGCTACATCCAATAGGAGGAGAGCAGTGAAGGGAAAGATCTTTGATTATGACGACCCTGGTCGCTGGCATAAGCAACATGATCCGCGAACGAAGTCGCTGGCAGAAGCTAGTTTATAATATAAAGTAATGATTATGCAATTTGTACCCAAGCGAAGTCGGGGCATTCTCTATGCGACAAATTACAACATGGTAGGTACTTACAGCTGCTATGGCCACTCGGGAACGACTTCCTGCCTTCCATGATTTCAGTAGGATCGCCCGTGCATTGGAGGTACTTGGTCTCAACTCCGTCCGGAAAGCAACGGTAGAAGAAATCCGGTCGCGGTCGCCCTGAGTGGAAAAATAATACTTATGAACGTGGTCTTAAGGCTGATTTTGCAGTGCAACGGGTATACGCATATTTAAGTTTCATGTAAGGAACTGCGGATATCTATACTAATATTATAAAGCTGAAGAGTTTGTTTGTTTGAACGCACTAATCTCAGGAACTACTAGTCCGATTTGAAAAATTCTTTCAGTGTTAGATAGCCCATTTATCGAGGAACGTTAAAGGCTACTTTTTATTCGGGTGCGCGCAGTAGTTCCCACGGGAAAGCGGGTAAAACCGCTGGCGGAAGCTAGTCAATAATAAATTGTACGGTACGAAAACTATTGTAAGCAATGTTTTTTGAAAAGAGTGTCTTTCAATTTCTACCCGGTTCTTCTTCATATCTATCTGTTGTTGATTTTCTTATTAAAGGTAGAAGAAGACAAAAACAATATATAGATAGAATATTGAAACCCGCCGCTACTTTGGCTTACAAAGCATGATTTTATTCTTTTTTGTAAGCTGTAAATGGGAAAATCTCAAAGTTTGCAACTTCAGGATTTTTAAGTTATTTGCGCAAATTATATTTTAGCTTAAAAAAGAAAAAAATGAGTTAACTGTTACCCGTTATTCGAAAGACCTATTTTGATGTTCACTTACCAACAATAAGTTTCATCATATCTGTGAGGACTCCATTTATCCCGAGCGCTAAAGACCATGATAATAGAATCTGAAAAAAAAGCATATTATCATCTGCCTAGCTTTTTCCCAAACTAATGTTGACTTGGCTTCCAGTCTAATCAAATGCAGCTGGGTGGTGGAGCGGACTACTGGTCCATTTATCAAGGAAGGTTATAGGCTACTTTTTATCCGGGTGCGCCGAGTAACCGCGATAAAAGTTTTAAACATAATTTCTCTTACCTCTAATGCATCATTACAATCATTGCAGCCAGCCCAAGCAATGAGTGACAGCGTACACGGTACTGACAGAACTATAGCCCATAGAGCTCCCCCTGGTACATAGGACTCCATATGAGGGTACATCAAATCGGACTCCAGTTCCGCTTTCTGGATCACACGGGTAAATGGCTGCATAGTCTCCATGTAACTGTAAAGTCAATATTTGTAGCCTATATGTTGTTCTGATATATAAGCTATATGTCTGCCAAGTTTCATCAAAATCCGTCCCGTGATTCCTGAGATTAGCGTGTGCAAATCAAAAGAATATTTTTTTTCATTTCTTAATAAACCTACATATTTTGTTTTGTAAAAATATTTAATGTACAGACATATTTTTTTTACTGTTTTACTATATGTATAGATAAGCGTCCACCAGGCATTACGGCTCAAGCTAGGAATCCTTAAAACAACTGCTATTATGTCCATGTTAAGACACAGATAACAAATTAAACAGAGGTTTTACATTTATAATTTTACTAGTTTCGACCAGCGGTTTCACCCATGTCCCGTGGGAACTACTCGGCACATCCGGATAAAAAATCTCAGGAACTACTGATCCAATTTCAAAAATTCTTTCAGTATTAGCTAGCCCATTTATCAAGGAAGGCTACATTTTATCCGGGTGCGCCGAGTAGTTCTCACGGGACGCGGGTGAAACCGCTGGCAGAAGCAAGTAAAATTATAAATTTAAAACCCGGTTAACTTTTTTATCTGTGTCTTAACATGGAAATAATTACAGTTGTTTTTAGGATTCCTTACTCTTGGGTGCAGTTTCTTGCTTTTTACCATTTGTCCTTTTTTATCTCCTTTTACTTACTAAAGACACATACTTTTTTCCTAAATATTTCAGTTTATGAACACAATCAGCAAGTTAACTACATACGGAATTAAATTAATTGATCTAACAATAAACTGATATGATTTTGATGATGTCACTTATCTTTTAGATCTTTTGCCACCAACTGAACGGTAAAATCGACGTGCGCCAAAAATAAAAGTCGTAAAAGAGTATACCAGTTTCTTATCAGAAAAGCCAGGTTTAAAAATAAAAAACAGATCGCTAAACCGTAGCTTGACAATAAAACTACAAGTTAAAACAACATTTAGGGAAAATAAACAGATATTTCATTGATAAATTACTAAAATATGTTTGTAAATATTTTGGTAACATATGGCTTAGACTTACCAAAAGGCGGACACTAATATTATCCGCACGACAATCTCAATAAATAAATTAAAGTTCGCTGAACGTATTAGCGGCATTTTAATTCTGTATTTTACATAAATATATTGATAAGTTTGATATTCCAATTCGCACTACTGAAAATTTTGTGATATAGTTTTTGACGTTTGACTAATGTTTCGTTCGGAAACCATTACAGTTATTTTTATCAGTGCATTGGCGTTTCGATTCTGCAACTTCAGTTAAATTAGGCAGTGCTTAGACGGACAATAATTGCGCAAAATTATGATATTGTTGTTTAGAGATAATATTGGTTGCGCAATTAAATGAAAAAATACTGTGCATATTTTAGGGATTCGAGGTTGTGGGTGAATCCCTAATTTGAGTTCTGCTTCTTCTGGTTGATAGTTCAGGGGTTGAGTGAACCACGGTGGTCGGATACCGGATATATTTCGCGTAAACCCCTGAGAGAACCTTTCACTCGGACCAGTGCGCAGTAACTGTCCGTTCCGTGCATACTTCACGCTCACATACGATTTAGCTTACCTTACACTCTGCCATTCGTACTTACATGTGTCCCTACAATATAAAAATTAATTCTCTAATGAAAAAAAATCTGCAAAACAATTTTAGTCGACATCACAAAACACTGAAAAGGACAAAATAAAAGACATGGCTGTAGAAATCGGTGGCAGAATTAACACAGTCAACATACCTGTAGACACAGACTTCTCCATCCATGTGAAAAGTTATATTTTGTCCCTTTTAGTATTTGTTTTTATTTATTTGTGAAAAAGCATGGTCATTGGTCAAATTGGCGATTTGATAGTTCACCAATGTTATAGTTAAATCGAACAACCCAGCCTGTAGCGCAAGTTCACCAACAAAAGCCATTTAAGTCGCCGAAGTAGACAAACAAAAACAACACATTTTTTCTAAAATATTTATTAACTTACAAACTAAATATGTATGCACATACATACATACCTACATAAATATGACTTACAATAATATTATTATGTGTCTTCAAATAGAAAATGACATACTTAATTAATCATTAAAAAAGATCACTGCTCACAAGAAACGTAAAAGAAAAACAGCAAATTACAGAATAAACTAGCAAAAGTAACTTTTGTTCATGTTAACCTATACACTGATCAATACATACATATTTAAAAAAACATTATTTTTGTACAGACGCCAGCAGGTCAACATACCCGAAGCTGTCAAATTTTTCCAATCGATCATTAACCTTCCACTATAGTGGTAAGGTTGAAAATATATTGAAGAGTTTGACATATTGAGGTAAGTTGAAGGGTGGCATTTTGGTAGGTAAATACAGTATATCCGCTATTTTTCTAAAGTCATTACGTTAAAATACAAACGTAATTATTATACAAGGTGCAGGCAAACAGAAAATAAACAACGAATTGGCAATAATAGAAAAGTGACTTCATTATTTCATTTTTGTTTCAACTGGATATTTGTTAATAAATAAAAAGTACTTCACGTCCTATAAAAATAGTAATATGTTCAACAAAAATACTATTTGAAATAAAAACAGATCTTCACATATATAGGGTGACTGGTAATTAGTGACCGATACTTGAACACGTGATTCTACCCATGATTACAAACAACTTTCCCAAAGAAACTTTTTTTTTTACTCACTACTTTAGTCACAATAGCAAAATCACTTCAACCTGCACGCGCGTAATGAAAGTGTCACTTTTCACTATCTCGAAACTGTTTTCGATCCTGGTTTTAAGTTGATCTAAAGTGTTCACTGGCCATCTACGGTTGCCCATTGCTTCACCATAGCCCCATTTTGAATAAAAGCACATCACCATATCGCTGTCCTCACTTGCGGAGTAGTTGTACGGCACAGTGCCGGCGGGTGTCAAAAAATAACTAATAAATGGCATCCGATGGATTTTACGGCGTGACTGTTATTTTTAAAATAAGTTTTGTAAAATTAATCCTGAAGGAGACGAAAAATAAAAATTTTCGCTTTTCTCTGTTAATTTGCAATGACAGTGCAGCAATATTAATCTAAAAACTTGACAGATTGTTAGTGGCCAATAGAACACAAAGAGTATTAACACAATTACCGTAATAGCTCATCGGGAGAAGGCGCGACTGCTAATTGCAGTTTCAAACAGCTATTGTGACTAAACTAGTGAGTAAAAAAAAAAAGTTTCTTTGGGAAAGTTGTTTGTAATCATGAGTAGAATCACGTGTTCAAGTATCGGTCACTAATTACCAGTCACCCTATATAAATAAAAAAATAACATACGTAAGTATATTCTAAAGTAAGTACATTTTTTACAATTTAATACTTAAAACTATGTAAACAGCAATATTAATAAAAAATATATTAAATGCTCAATAAAATGCTAAACGATAATTTCGAATTTGAAACTCGCGCCGAAATATTACACGTTTTAGGCGAAGAGATTATTTTCCTAAAACAAATAAAAGTACAACTTAATTATTATGACTTCGATGCATTTAAAAAGCAGTTCTGCCTTTTTAAAAATAAATACAAGCTTATAGTTTCTAATTACCTTAATTGTGCAAATACAATACAGGGCCATAAAAATATACGCCGGGTTAAGGTGGTGCCTAGACCTACAATATAATTGCGCTATATTACGATATTGTGCAAATTTACCGACGTTTAGAGTTGATATTGAAGGTTGCGCAATCATTTCACAGAACCCAATTTTAATTGCACAACATTCTTATCTTAATATTGCGCAATTATATTGTCCGTCTAGGCACCACCTTATATGGATAGGTCACTAATCTTGTTATACACTGGAGACCATACGATAATGTGTATCTAATATAAATGTATGTAAAAGCACCCACTATAAATAATACATGTTGCATGTGAGAAATAATATTACAACACTTACAACACTTTTCACAGGCTCCAGATAAAGTCTTAGATAGCTATCTAACAGATACTGCCCGAGAAAATTATTCAGAAATAAAATCTTTTCTACGTGATTTCCTGATATCTATTTAGAATTCTATCTGAAACTTCTGAAACTGGCCCTCATTTTAATTTTATTTTGGCGCCTAAATGACTCGAAGTAATTTGACATTGACATTTCCAAAACGTCAAAATACAAAAATGTCTTGTAATAAATAACTGTCAACCTACTTTGTGAAATTCTGGCATTAAGGTGCATGCGACGACTAGAAGCGGGAAATTCAAATATAAAATGGTTTTTTCATGTTTTACATAAGTTAACATTCAATATGAGGCGTGATCTTATGATTGGCGGTTATAATATCCCACAAAGTAATTTCTGATGTCCTTGTTTAACTCCGAAACTT
>NWSH02000531.1:4402747-4443892 GCA_002382865.2 Heliothis virescens | reverse complement strand
ATGCTGCTCAATTAAAAATGCGCTAAACGATAATTCGAATTTGAAAACTCGCGCCGAAATATTACACGTTTTAGGCGAAGAGATTATTTTTCCTAAAACAAAATAAAAGTACAACTTTAATTATTATGACTTCGATGCATTTAAAAAGCAGTTCTGCCTTTTTAAAAATAAATACAAGCTCTTATAGTTTCTAATTACCTTAATTTGTCAAATACAATACAGGCCATAAAAATATACGCCGGGTTAAGGTGGTGCCTAGACCTACAATATAATTGCGCTATATTACGATATTGTGCAAATTTACCGACGTTTAGAGTTGATATTGAAGGTTGCGCAATCATTTCACAGAACCCAATTTTAATTGCACAACATTCTTATCTTAATATGCGCAATTATATTGTCCGTCTAGGCACCACCTTATATGGATAGGTCACTAATCTTGTTATACACTGGAGACCATACGATAATGTGTATCTAATATAAATGTATGTAAAAGCACCCACTATAAATAATACATGTTGCATGTGAGAAATAATATTACAACACTTACAACACTTTTCACAGGCTCCAGATAAAGTCTTAGATAAGCTATCTAACAGATACTGCCCGAGAAAATTATTCAGAAATAAAATCTTTTCTACGTGATTTCCTGATATCTATTTAGAATTCTATCTGAAACTTCTGAAACTGGCCCTCATTTTAATTTTATTTTGGCGCCTAAATGACTCGAAGTAATTTGACATTGACATTTCCAAAACGTCAAATACAAAAATGTCTTGTTAAATTAACTGATCAACTACTTTGTGAATTCTGGCATTAAGGTGCATGCGACGACTAGAAGCGGGAAATTCAAATATAAAAATGGTTTTTTCATGTTTTACATAATGTTAACATTCAATATGAGGCGTGATCTTATGAATTGGCGGTTATTAATATCCCACAAAGTAATTTCTGATGTCCTTGTTTAACTCCGAAACTTACTCTGTAAAAAAAACTCTGTAAAAAAACGTTTTTATTGGCGTCAATAAAACGTTTTTTACAGAGTTATTTAATTTGTTAAGAAGTTTCGGAGTTAAACAAGGACATCAGAAATTACTTTGTGGGATATTATAACCGCCAATCATAAGATCACGCCTCATATTGAATGTTAACTTAGGTAAAACATGAAAAAACCATTTTATATTTGAATTTCCCGCTTCTAGTCGTCGCATTCACCTTAAAATATTATAATACTACCCATATAAAAATCACGATATTGAAAAGATTTATAAGTAATACCCCATAGAATGAGTTCTTGCATTCTTGTAATAATCAAAATACTCTTGCGGTGAAATCGCATGTTTCTTTACAACGTCATCTAATTGCATCTGGTCACCCCAATCGGCCTGAAAAAAAGAGGTAGATTAAGTGCGTTAAATTCACGAACTACTTGTTAGATCTTGAAAAAAAAATTGAGTCATACAGGGTTACTTGTAATTCGACTCACGAATGTCGAAATTCGACACGTCGAATTACAAGTAACCCTGTATGACTGTATTTTTTTTTTGAAGGTGGTGATAGGAGGGCCCAAGAGCAACAAATTAAGCCATTCTTACCTCTGAGCAAAGTTCAGTGGTTTCCGAGATATTTGCAATTTTTGGACATTTCCCCAAAATTCAACATTTAATTAGAGATTTCTCGAACACGTATGTTGAATTACTAGTAACCCTGTAGATAGCTCAATTGTTGACAGTTCGTTAAAAGTATTGAATTTGACTAGTCTTAGACAGGGGTTACACGATCAGTCTGGCGTCAGTCAATTCCATCAGTCTGGTTATGAATGATGGGAGACTGATCGTGTAACCGGGTGACTGACGGACTGATAGTCCAAAATGTACCGTGTTTTTTGCCCGTCAGTCTTTTGTCAGTCTGTGACTGATGCCAGAATGATCGTGTAACCCCTGTCTTATGACTACTTTCCGTGCACTTTTATGTAAGGGACTATAAAATATAGATATAGATGAACGTCTGTGCAAAATTTCAGCTTTATAGGATCACGGGTTTGGGCCCTGCGTTGATGAGTCAGGACTTTGATTTTTAAGGTTCCGTACCTAAAGGGTAAAACGGGACCCTATTACTAAGATTTCGTTGTCTGTCTGTCGGTCTGTCTGTCTCCAGGCTGTATCTTATTAACCGTGGTAGCTAGAATGCTGAAATTTTCACAAATGATGTATATCCGTTGCCGCTATAACAACAAACACTAAAAATAAAAAAAATATTTATTAAGCCTGTTGATTTACATTAATTAATTGCAAAATTGTATACTAGTAGTGCCATCTATTAGAAATAATGTGCAACTTAAGTAACTCACACTTGACCATTCCTATTGTACTTTTTTCATAGATAATTTTTATTTATTTATCAATAAACATTTACCATTACAGGCTAACCCAATGCGATAAATGCACCTTAACTATAATGGTACGGAACCCTTCGTGCGCGAGTCCAACTCGCACTTGGCTGATTTTTATAAGTCTAAACAGTAGGAAGTAGGACTAGTTACTTACGAAATTAGGGAATAATCCTCGTTTCTCGTCGAATTTCCTCTGGTTGACGCATCGGAGTAGGTACAGGCGTTCCACCCACGGCCAGATCATGTAATCCAGCATTCCTGGTCGGTTTCCAGCGAAATAATTCGTACCTGGAAACAATTTAATGTTCAATTTTAAATGACACGTTATTTGCTGTGCCGTGACCGTGCCGGTACAATGTGCCATGACCCTAAAGGTATGTCTTTGAAAAAACTTACCTCTTAAAGCCAGCTCCTTTTCGAAAATATCTAAAGTTTGAATAATCTGCTCGCTGCCAAACGCGAAGTTTGTGTCAAAACATTCCAAACTGCCTTTTATTAGCTGAAAAAATAAAAATAGCATATACTAACGGCCGTTCCCAATAACCTATCTATCTCTGGATTTGCTTATCAGAGATAGAAATTTGACATTACTTGTATGGTACTAATGTCAAAATCCTATCACTAGTAAGCAAATCCAGAGATAGACAGAATATTGATTTCCGCAGTTAATGTACTGGTTTCTGGTGTAGTAGTCTACTGACCTACAAGATCATTGCTGAACACGACGTATTACGAAATGTATGAGTTAATTTTATTAAAAGCATCTTTGAATGCGGTTTCGACAGCGATTTCGGGGAATTATTACAATTATTACATAGTGTTTTGCATGCACAGTAAAAAGGGCCTATACTGAAGTGAACTCAAACAAACTACTGCATTGATTTTCATGCGGTTTTCTACACTAATATTATAAAGAGGAAAACTTTGTTTGTTTGTTTGTTTTGTTGTAATGAATAGGCTCAAAAACTACTGGACCGATGTTAAAAATTCTTTCACCATTCGAAAGCTACATTATCCACGAGTGACATAGGCTATATTTTATCCGGGTACGGGCAGTAATTCCCACGGGATGCGAGTGAAACCGCGGGAAAATGGCTAGTTATTAAATATACAGCTTAGGCGCAGCTATAGTGCGGGATTGTTCGCGCGTACCACGGCCCAGGAACGCAAAGGGCTCCAGAAGGAACACGGTAGGTTTTAGTCAGTAAGAGTCTGACACTCTCTCACGCTGTCACCCACAGCTGGAGGGGTTATTTGATGATTTCCCACCTCGACACAACCATTAAAGAAGAAGCAAGCTCAGCAGAAATAGCGGCTATCGCTGAAAATCAACGCTGTGACTCTGTCTCTGTCAGGGTCGCGGAATTAAGCTGAGCGAGGGCCATATTGCGTGTTTGCGACGCATATTCCTCCCATCAAGTCTTAATTATTCACGATTTGTCAACTTTGTGTCATGTGTCTTAGACAGGGGTTACACGATCAGTCTGGCGTCAGTCAATTCCATCAGTCTGGTCATGAATGATGGGAGACTGATCGTGAAACCGGGTGACTGACGGACTGATGGTCCAAAATGTACCGGGTTTTTTGTCCGTCAGTCTTTCATCAGTCTTTCGTCAGTCTATGACTGATGACAGAATGACGCCAGACTGATCGTGTAACCCCTGTCTTAAGCACGTAATAAAAGGAATTTTCTTTCTTTTCTTTCTTTTTCAGGAAAGAAAATAAATAAAAATAATGATGAAGAAGATACGCTACCTCGTTGAATCTCTCAATAAGCAGTCTATCCTGAGCCTTCACGTAAGGATCACGGGAATGCAGCTGGTTCCTGGGATACTTCTCATCTAAGTAGTCGCATATCACCACGCTTTCAAATAGGTATTTGTCTCCATATTCCGTTGGTATTTCTAGCACCGGTATTTTTACTGGAAATTAGAAAATTTTGTGTTGAGCAAAAAATCTAGACTAATCTATACTAACATACAGGGTTACTTGTAACTCGACGTATATCCGGAAGGAGGT
Organism: Heliothis virescens; assembly: GCA_002382865.2. Taxonomy (NCBI): domain Eukaryota; kingdom Metazoa; phylum Arthropoda; class Insecta; order Lepidoptera; family Noctuidae; genus Heliothis; species Heliothis virescens. The sequence continues at coordinate 4,439,481 of NWSH02000531.1, read as the reverse complement.
GATAGAACGGCCCAAGAGCAACAAATTAAGCAAGTTCAATGATTTCCGAGATATTGGCAATAGCCTCCTTCCGGATATACGTCGAATTACAAGTAACCCTGTATAAAGAGGAAAGATTTGTTTGTTTGTAATGTATAGGCCCCGGGTCTACTGAACCGATTTGAATAATTCTTTCACTGTTAGTAAGCTACGTTCTTTGCGCTGAACATGGGCTTTGTTTTAACCGGGTACGGGAAGAAGTTTCCCCGGGACGCGAGTGAAACCACGGGAAAACGGTTAGTGTATAATAAAGAGCAAACATTCTTTTGTTTGTCCTAAAGGCTCCGAAACTACTGGACCGATTTGAAAAATTCTTTCACTGTTGGAAAGCTGGACTATTCCCGAGTTACATAGGCTATATTTTGTCCGGGAACGGGCAGTAGATTCCCCGAAACGGGGGAGCTAGATAGAAACATCTTTGCAGCTCCGAAGCTTGCTAATAACTACTGACTAGCATACGATGATGCCGGTTTTCTGTCTGGGCCTCCCAGAGATACCGACGATAGCAGGTCAACCCGAATCTGCCAAATTATATCAATCGACCATCAACCTTCCACTAATGTGATAAGGTTGAAAATCTATTGAAGAAATTTGACAGATTGAGGTACGGTAATGTGCTGGCCGTCTGGACAAAAATACTTACATCTTGGATTTTTAGTTCTAAACCATTCTGGTAAGCTAAGAGGGTCCAGTTTATAGACTTCATACTTGGCCTTCTTAGCCTCTAAGATGAGGAGAACTCTGTGGCCATAGGGGTTCATATCCACATGATACAGCCGCAGTTTATCTGATGACAATGCCGGCGGGGGTAACGGCCCTGAAATGAAAAAGGAGATTTTATTTATTATTTATTTATTTAATAGATTATTAGGCTAACACGGCCGGTTTCACGGGTTAGCTTAGTAGCCAAGGTTCGGGGAAAATATTGTTTTTAGCAGTATATTTATATTTAGTTTTATCCGCATGCGCTCGCGGTTATGCTAAATAAGATAAACATAATGTTATACTGATATTTAATAATAATAATAACGGCGTCATAGCCAATTGTCGGCCACGGCGGCTGTTCTCAGGGTCCAGGGTCGGGCCGAAATCGCTTTGTGGGTTTGAGAAACTTTCACAAAGCAACCCGAAGTTGGAAGTTGGTGATTGTGGTGATACACCCGTGCATCGGAGAGCACGTTAATGTCGGTCCTGCGCCTGATCTCTCTCCGGTCGTATCGGATTGCCGTCCCATCGGGTTATGAGAGTGAGGGAATAGGGAGTGCATCTGTGTCTGAGCAAATGCTTGTGAGTCTCCTTATACGAGAACAGCCGCCGTGGCCGGCATTGGGCTAGGACGCCATCAGACAATTATAGTTCACTCTAGTCTAATAAAAAACAAAAGAAGAACCGAAGAAATAGTAACATTTTTCCTGAATGTTATCTTGCAACGCCTTGCATTTCAAGTAGGCGGTAGGTACGTTTATGGATCCGCCATTAACCTATTTGCATAGTCGGTCAAGGATTTTATAATCGATAAGTCAGTAGTTAAGGCCGATACTGTTTACAATACAAGAACAATTCATCGATTTTTTTTCTTTGACAATCGTAGGTAGTGGGTAGCCAGGAACTCTGACAACCAGTCTAACTGCGGAATTCAATATTCTGTCTTTCTCTAGATTTGCTTACTAGAGATAGAATTTTGACATTACTTGTATGGGGCTAATGTCAAAACCCTATCTCTAGTAAGCAAATCCAGAGATAGATAGGTTATTGGGAACGGCCGTAAGACAAGGGTTACACTATCATCAGTCCGGCGTCATTCCATTCCATCAGTATGGTCAGAATGATGGGAGAATTATCGTGTAACCGGTTGATTGACGGACTGATGGTCCAGAATATACCGTGTTTTTCGTCCATCATTCTGGCATCAGTCTGAGCCGGGCCAGACTGATGGAATGGAATGACGCCAGACTGATCGTGTAACCCTTGTCTAAGGCTGCCCAAACTTTCGACGTGAGAGCCGTGTGGCCCATGGGCGCCCATTTCACGGCCAGTCAAGGTTAAGTTACAATTAAAGTTAAATCAAGCAACTCAGTCCTGACAAGGGGTATCAGGTTGCCCGGGTCATGACCTATTTTTATGACGCCACTTTCGGAAGCCTTTCGGAAGCCTTTCGGAAGCCACGATAAATTGGTAGGTTCCGGCTGACATTTGAACGTCTTTGGCTGTCGTTTTAAATATCTTTGGGTTGCCCAGGTTTGAGTAAGTCGAATAGGCAGTCACTCCATGTGGCAAATTGGTTCTCAGCTGCACACAGTTAGACTAGAAGACCCCAAAATAATTGGAAAAAGGCTAGGCAGATGAGTTATTCCAAATATATTTATCATCAGGATGTAGCTGAGTATCTGATCTCCTCAACCCAGTTACCTGTGTAACCCAATTAGATTAAGAAAGCCAAAGATGTTCAAACGACAGCCGGGTCTCACCAATTTATCGGGACTCGTCATGACAACTCGAAACAGTTACGTATTATGAAAACAAAAAATGAATCTACCAAATTCACTTATCTAACTTTTTCTTCTTATCGTAAACGTAACCTTATTAAAGAAGTATCTGTATCACTACATAGTATAAAACAAATTCGCTTCCCGCGTCTGTATGTATGCTTAAATCTTTAAAACTATGCAACGGATTTTGATACGGTTTTTTTAATAGATAGAATGATTCAAGGGGAAGGTTCACTAGCAGTTCCTCGCGGTTTCAGCCGCGTCCCGAGGGATGTGCTTCAAAGATTTTACGCTGTCCTGGTACATAGTTAGCAGTATCATCGACACTCGATTATTAGTATGCTTAGTAAAATATGTTGTCCTGGTACAATCTATACAATCTATCTTATAAAGCTGAAGAGTTTGTTTGTTTGAACGCGCTAATCTCAGGAACTACTGGTCCGATTTGAAAAATTCTCTCAGTGTTAGATAGCTCATTTATCGGGGAAGGCTATAGGCATTTTATCCGGGTGCGTGCAGTAGTTTCCACGGGAAAGCGGGTGAAACCGCTGGCAGAAGCTAGTAATAAATGTATCAGCATTGCACCCGTGCGAAGCCGGGGTGGATCGCTAGTTAAGCCTAAATAAACAAACTATCTAGACTTTCTTAGTACACTTAAGTAGTTAACAAGATAGCGTGTGTTTAGTCTAGATTTTTGGCTTTCGCAAACAAAACAATGGAAGGTTTTTCAACTTTCACGACTAGAGGCCAGTTCATCAACCCACCTCAATCTGTCAAATTTCTTCAATTGATTTTCAACCTTATCACAATAGTGGAAGGTTAAATTACTTTGTGGGATATTATAACCGCCAATCATAAGATCACGCCTCATATTGAATGTTAACTTAGGTAAAACATGAAAAAACCATTTTATATTTGAATTTCCCGCTTCTAGTGGTCGAATGCACCTTAATACCAACAAATATATATTTTTTTAATGTAGTTAAATATTATAGGCCCATAATGTAAAAAAAACCTAACCAGATTATCAAAACAGTAAATCAGGTCATCTTTTTTTAGCCTCAACATTAAAAATAAACGCTACATTTAACTAAAGTTAAAATGACATAACATAACTACGGTATGAAATGATGTCATAATTTTCAATGCACTATTTTTTATGTCAATACCAGACGACCAAGGTCGTATTAATTGACACAGCTGTCTTGAAGTCTTGATGCACCTGAATGATACGGCACAGCTGTTCAAAAAACAACAATTGACTGCCCATTTTTGCTGCACTTCAAAAACTAAACCAAAATTACACAAATAATCACTGTGTTCATTAATTTTATCGCTTTATATGTCCATTAATTTTCCTTTATTTATAGTGACATGATTATTTTATTTCAATTTCAATTCAATGGTATTCAATTGATTTATCGTCCATGACGTCATACACAAATAATATAAAAAATAACCGAGTATGACTAATTGAATAAAAATTAGCGAGATGCAAATTAAGATTAGTTAAATTCCTAACCAGAAATGGAAATTTGCACACAATTTTCCGCTTATAATTAAAGAAATATCGTGAAAATTCACTCACCGACATTCCGTTGTTGATAATACGCCATATTTTCTTTTATTTGTATTTTTCACGTGTAATTTGTAAAGAAAATCGTTGACACCGTGTTATCTCAACCGCGTTCTACGAAAACCTGTGGGGAAATAATAACGTCATTCTTAAAATTAAAGCCGGCAGACTGAACATGCTTAGGTTACATCACTCCGGAATGACGTCATGACTAATCATTTTTACGAACAAAATAAAATACCTACTGCTTTTTCACTGACAAAATATTTTAAACAGTTAATGTATTTAATTTTGATTATTGATTAAATAGGAAAGAAGTAAACACCCACTTGTTAGCGCCCTCTAGTGTTATAAATGAAAACTTAAAATCTAGACTAAGGCAGCGAGGGCAGGCTAAAAATAAGTGTTGTCTAGAATAAAATGAAATTACTTTTTCTAATTTAAACAAATAGATTTAATACATACATATTTATTTATTAAATTTTAATATCAGATTCGTGGTGTTTCATAAAGTGAACATGAAAGTGATTTTTAGACTCTCGTGTACTGTGGGCTCCAGAAGGAACACGGTGGGTTTTAGTCAGTAAGATTCTGACACTCCCTCCCTAACGCTGTCACCCAAGGCGGTAGGGGTCATCTGATGATTTCCCACCAAAAAAAATAAAATTAAAAAAATACCTGTGAAACTAAAAGTTACAGTTTATCAGACAGATAAGTTCTTAATAGGCTACGAGGCCAGCGGGAGGGGTCATCTGATGATTTTCCAACGAAAAAAAAAACTACTTAGAGCGTAAGCTAAGTATGCAAATGTATACTTCATATGACATCATCTGTGACCCGATTATCTATTACACAACCAAATTAAATAGTCTCAAACATGCTTCTGTTTATAAACGTGAAACGCATTTCTACTTTAGCACTGTTTATGTTAGAAGGCCAATCCACCGTCATTTGGATTTTTTTACTTATACCAACTTTTATTTGAATAAAAATGTGTTTAAACTGATTAATGAGTGGAACGCTAATTTTTATTTTCGTAAATGACTCATTGTTTGAATTTGAGACGCGCGTCTGTGGAATTTTGATTGATTACAGGTACCGTGGGATTTGGAATTCGAAATCTATTAAAAAAATATATTTCTTTTGGTATTTTTTGAGTAGTTTTATTGAATTTCTGTGTGGAAATGTAATGTAAAAATAATTTTTACCACAACGTAAAAATGCACTAAAAATATAAAAAGGTGATAAAATTTTATTTTCATAGAAAATGTTTTTATTTATGTGTACCAAATGGCTCATCTACAAATTAATTAGCAATAATTAAACGTTGAGCTAAATGTTGCTACTAAATAAAATGTAAGTTTCATGGTAGTTTTTTAATTGTTTTCATTATTATAGCACAATTTTTACAGGGAACTAAATACTTGACTATTGAACTTATAACAAATAAGATTAAATAATAGCGAATATCCTGGACACCTGTCCAGAATAACACAGAACTTAAGATAGCATAATTTGTTTGTGTTGCCTTGTAATTAAGCACTCAGTTTCAGGAAAGTAGAAATATTAGTAAATGCGATAGTGTATGATTGTTTTGCAAACAGCTTGAAGTGTCAGTTAACAAAAAAAACATCTTAATAGTAGTTCCATCGAACTAGAAAGTAGCAACCCAAAAAAAATCAGAAAGCTGTCAATGTCACATTTTTTAAAAAACGTTCCATTCATTTTTAATTTGGAGCATTTTTCTATATCATGCGGAACTCTTCTCACTCATTACGCAACTCATCTTGCATCCTTGTCTTAATAAAAAATGAGTTTTTCTATCAAAAATAAAATAAATCAATGTTTCCTATCGAAAATTATTAAATTTTTGATTATATAGAATGTTAAATGCCCATATAATTTCATAAGAACAAATAAAAAACTGGTTTACATGCTCTGTTCATAGAAATATGTTGTAAAGAGAGCGACAAACAGTTAAAAATTGAATGATCAGTTGCACGAAAGATTAGTACTTATAGCAGGTAAACATTATTAATTGTTTTATTCATATTTCATACACTCCAACACGTTTATTTAGGCTTTCGTTAAATTATAATAATGATTTATTAGCGGTACGACGCACACAATATGTTTTAAAGTAACAAAAACATTTCGTAATATTATTACTATATAACACTGCCAAAAGACGATAGTAGCCCTTTCTTTGCACTAAACCAATTTCGATAAAATTTTTTAACTAAATAGTAAGAAATCTAGGAAAATACAGTTATCAGGACTGTTATGATAATCATCATCTTGCTCACTTTATTTTGATCGTCATCATGTCCCGTGCAGCTGGCTCGAGAACAGCATTTCGGCCAGGACTCCATTATTATGCTATAGTATACTAAGAATTTTTAAGAAAGTGACAACCAGTCTTACCAAGGGGGTATTATTTTGATCATTTCATATCTCACTCGCTGCAGGTTTTAATCACCTGACAAGCCCTAGTATCAGAGTTTACTCAAATCCGCCTGACGGCCTCTGACGTGAAGTTATATACGACTGCTACTGAGTAGCATTCGAGGACACCAGCTTTACGTGCCCTCCCAGGCACGGGGGTGTAACACCGCCAACTTCCAAACTCCAGGCTGCTTTGTGAAAGTTTCTAAAACCCACAAAGCGATTTCGGCCTGGCCCGGGAATCGAACCCGAGACCTGTGATCGGCAGTCGCGCTATGCGACCACTAGACCAACTAGGCAGTCATTATTTTGATAGCTTATCATATTATTTTGATAAGCTATGCTTAGATGAATTTAAACGTTTTTCTGTATTTTTTAATTTAGAATAGGTGTGAATTTGGTGACACTGATTCTCATACAGGTGTAAGGTACAGACGACAGCAGGTCAAGGTATACGAATCTGTAAAATTTTACCAATCAAATATTAACCTACCCGCTGTTGTGATAAGGTTGAAAATCTATTGCAGAAATTTGACAAAATGTGGTAACTTGATGTGCTGTCGTCTGTACTTCCACTTGTTTTCTCCCTTCTGTAATTACCTAATTAGACCGGAAGCCCACACCAACATAGTTGAAAAGAGGCTAGGCAGTACTTGTTCACAAGTTATCCTTCTGTTACAGAAGATGATGGAGACAGGAGAAGTAGAGGAGATAGTAATAAAGTGTGAGGTCATTGAGATATCTGATGAGGAGGAAACTGACCAACCTACGAAGAAGAAGTAAGATATTTAACAATATTTACGAGCAGTTTTAGAGGTTCTAGTTAAAGTTATTGATAGCATAACTTTTATTACTTTTCTATCTGCCAGATAGCTATCTGGAACCTGTGAGACTGGCACTCAACCTTTACTAAAGGCCATAGAACACATGCACGGTTCGGCACAGCTGTTGTTAGGTAGCTGCAAGCTCGCTGTCACCTCCCTGTTGGCTATTTATATTCTATCTCCCTGCCCTTATCCCAATCTATTTGTGGTCGGCGCAGCATGTTTTCTTCTTCCATTCTCTTCTATTTGCCGTCATCTCACAAGTAACATTCTTCCTAGCCATATCGACTTTCACACAATCCATCCATCGTTTCTTTGGTCGNATCTCCCTGCCCTTATCCCAATCTATTTGGGGTCGGCGCAGCATGTTTTCTTCTTCCATTCTCTTCTATTTGCCGTCATCTCACAAGTAACATTCTTCCTAGCCATATCGACTTTCACACAATCCATCCATCGTTTCTTTGGTCGTCCCCTTCCGCAATATCCATCTACATTCATACTCAAAACCTTCCTCACAACATGATCCTCACTTCTCCGCATCACATGCCCATACCATGCCAGCCGGTTTCCGCATAATTTTTCAGTTACCGGTGCCACTTTCAAACTTCCTCTTATATATTCATTCCTCACTCGATCCATTCGCGTAACACCACACATTCCTCTTAACATTCTCATCTCTGCTGCATGCAATAGGCATGACGACTAAAAAAATTAGTCCGTCTTTTAGATTATAAAAAAATATAGCATACGTATTTTTTCGTTTTTCATCTAAACAAATAATTATGTAGTTATAGACCGCTGAAATTGCGCATGACGTCACGCCTACGTACAATTTTGACATAGGCGTGACGTCAGGACCCCCCACTCCTGAACTTTGATACTCATTATCTTTGTTATTATTCATAGATTTTCAAAAACAAAAAATACGTGTCCAATATTTTGCGATAATCTAAATTACGGACTAAATGGATTTGCTTAGTTTTTACCCTGTCGTCATGCCTATTGCCTTTCATTCATCCCTTTTGTGGGCCAGGACTAGGGGTCGCAAACCGGTATACCGAATACCGAAAATACCGGTATACCGGACAAAATTCAGGTCTAACTAATACCGGTATTCATTTCACAAAAACCGGGATTTTCGGTATTTTCGGTTTTAGTAAAATAAATAGGTAACAGACAAACACAAATAGAAAAAGTTACAGGCCATTCAAATAAAATTACACACGGGAGCTCATCCTCCTCTTTGTGAAGTCGGTTTAAAAATACTGGTCACATCCTGATGGAACTTAACCCGGGCAACTCGATACCCGTTGGCAAGACTGGTTGTCAGACTTTCTGGCTTCTGACCATCCGTAACAATTGCCAAATATAATGGCGTCTAAGGCCGAATGTCGGCGATGGCGGCTGTTCTCATATAAGGAGATTAGCCGGCTGCGCAGGACATATTATAGTGCACAATCATTTGCGCAGACACAGGTGCACTCCCTATTCCCTCACTCTCCCCAAATGGCTTGGCACGCGACGACGGTACGAGACCAGACGGCATGACGTTATTCCCTTGGAAGATGGGTAGGCCTTTAGTGTGGGACGCGACATGCGTCGATACTCTTGCGTCATCCCATCTGGCAAGTTCTGCGTATTGTGCTGCTGCTGCCGCTGCGGCTGCGGAGAACCTCAAACTTGTTGGAAACTATATTAAACTATATTTTCGAACCATTTGGGGTTGAAACCCTCGGGTCGTGGGGTCCGAATGCCCACGACCCGAGGGCCAGCCGCTCGAAACTATGTTATTTCGCAATAAAAAGTTTTTTACAGTTACATTTAAATTGTAAGAAGTTTCGGAGTTAAACAAGGACATCAGAAATTACTTTGTGGGATATTATAAACCGCCAATCATAAGATCACGCCTCATATTGAATGTTAACTTAGGTAAAACATGAAAAAACCATTTTATATTTGAATTTCCCGCTTTTAGTGGTCGCATTCAGCTTAATTTCGGAAATACCGAAAATACCGGTATACCGGTATTGGTCCGAAGCCAATACCGAAAATACCGGTATTGCTAAAATGGTCCGGTATTGCGACCCCTAGCCAGCACTCTGATCCATGTTGGCTTTTTATATTGACTTCATAAAATGTTTTATAAGAGACACAATTTGAAGATCAAATTAAAATGTCAAGTTAATCCCTGGTTTGAAGCTTCGCCATGCCATGTCTTTCATGTGTGCTGTAACTGTGATCTAAAGTCTGTAAAACTGCTGAACAAAAATTGTTTTTGCTGAAAAAAAATCAAAGAAGTAGTTGGTTTTTAGGGTTCCGTACCCAAAAGGTAAAACGGGACCCTATTACTAAGACTTCGTTGTCTGTTTTTATTAAGGCTGTTGATTTATATAATTAATTGTATACTAGTACGCCATCTATTAGAAATAATGTGCAACTTAAGTAACTCACACTTGACCATTCCTATTGTACTTTTTTCATAGATAATGGTACGGAACCCTTCGTGCGCGAGTCCAACTCGCACTTGGCCGGTTTTTTTTCTACATATACTCATAGCTTTATTATTCAATTTTCCAGACCAATAAGAAAACGCTCAGTGCCCAAAGAGAGATCAAAATGCGAGTATTGCTCAAAAACATTTGCCACCCGACACGAACTGAAAAAACACATCCGTACCCACACCGGAGAGCGTCCATATATGTGCACAATCTGTGGCAAGACTTACACACAAGGAGGTCACCTCAGCATCCACCAATTAGCCCACGAGGGTATTAAAAACTTTAACTGTTCAGAATGTGGTGCCTCATTCTACAGAAAGCCTGACCTAGACCGACATGAGAAAATCCATCTCGGAATCAAGCCCCATGTTTGTGAAATTTGCTCAAAAAGTTTCACACAGAAGAATAACCTTGTTATGCATGTCAAAATGCACACAGGTGACAGGGCCCATGTTTGTGAGGTCTGCAAAAAAAGGTTTATAACAAGAAGCAAGTTAATGCTACATGCGAAGCGGCATGAGAAAACGAAAAAGTTCAAAAATGAAGCATGTCAAATTTATTTTTGACCTTTTTCATTGGGCATGAAATTGATTAATTTAATGTACAGATGACTGCAGGCCAACCTATCCGAATCTGTAAAATTTTGGCAATTGAATATTTAGCTTTTGCTATTGGGATAAGGTTGAAAATCTATTGAAGAAACACAGATTGTGGTAACTTGACGTGCTGTTGTCTGCACAGATGCAGGTCAACCTACCCGAATGTGTCACATTTTAGCAATCGAATATTAACCTTTTTTCCTTCGTTGGGTAATGATCAGGTTACCCCTCTCGCTGTTGGTGACAGCGTGAGGGAGTGTCAGACTTTTACTGACTAAAACTCACCGTGTAGGTACCTTCTGGAGCCCTTTGTGTGCCAGGGCCGCGGTAACTCGCGCCAACAATTCTACAATCGAACATTAACCTTCCACTGTTGTGATAAGGTTCAAATTTCTTCAATAGATGTACTCTATTGAAGAAATTTGACAGATTGAAGTAAGTTGATTTGTCTGTACTACAAATATTTAATGTAAATATAGGTTTCATTTAATTAATAAAAAGTCAAAAATATCTTATATTTAATGGCCGTTCTCATATCGCGGAGATCAGCCAGCTGCTATGGACATATTACAGTAGCGGCACATGTCGCTGTGACACAGGTGCACTCCCGGCGCCTCACCAGCATAGCGCGGGGGGGGGGGCGCTCCCACACCACCGGGGGATACAGCACAAGCAGGACCGAAATTCTTCTAAATACGACAGCAGGTCAACGTATACGAATCTGTCGAATTTTACCAATCGATCATGTACCCTCCACTATTGTGATAAGGTTGAAAATCTATTGCAGAAATTTGACGGATTGTGGTAACTTGATGTGCTGTCGTCTGTACTTCAGTAGAAATATATTGTTTTTGTTTAAAACAACTGGTGGGTTGTACAGACGACAGCATATCAAGCTACTACAATCTGTCTTAATTTTTTCAATCAAGTCAAAGCCGCGCTGATCGATCGATCATAAGGTTAAGCAACGCTTGGCGCGGTCGGTCCGTGGGTGACCATCTTGTCATGACGAGTTCCTCCGTGTTTCGGAAGGCACGATAAATTGGTGGGTCCCGGCTGTCATATGAACATCTTGACGGGTAGTCAGAAGCCAGTAAGTCTGACAACCAGTCTTACCAAGGGGTATCGCGTAACTGGGTTGTGGAGGTCAGACAGGCAGTCGCTCCATGTGGCACACTGGTACTCAGCTGCATTTAGTTAGATTCGAAGCCGACCCCAACGTAGTTGGGGAAAGGCTAGGCAGATGATGATTAAAGTATAAGGTTTAATTTGAGAAATTTACTGATTGGGGTAGCTTGATGTGCTAGCATAACATGATATAGAAACTTATGTTTTTTGTAAAAAGTGTTTTTTAATTATAATAATGTGGTTTTAGTTTCTCTGGTAAGAATCGGTCGAATTTTTAATTTTGATAAATATGAAGGCCCAAGTTCACCGACATCATATACGTCAGTTTTCTTAAAATAATAGATACTTAGGGCCAGTTTCAGAGGTTCCAGATAAAGTTCTAGGTAGCTATCTGAAACCTGTGAAATTCGCTCTTAATTGTTTAGGCTGCCCGCCTACAACCGCTTTTTTGTAGGACGTTACGTTTACGTTCATAAATAATTTTGTTCTGAATTACATAACCCTTATTTTTTTTTAAGCAGTACTTTTTATTATTTACACATATTTATATAAAACATACTTATTCTATTACAAAAAAGAACTTAAACTAAGAACTAAAAAGCGTCAAAGAATTCCTCTAATTAAATTAAATTAAGATTTTTTAGGTCATTTTAAGAAAACTTATGTTTGTGATGTCAGTCAAAATGGGTTCCTAATGGTTAAGTACTTATAAGTTCTTAAGAGAAGTGTGTTTTTGTAAATAAACAAATAATAAGAACATTCCAGAAAATAATGTTTTATTTTTCTATTGATCCTTTCACCATTATGCAAAAGTTTGTTTATTTTTAAATAAATATAATATGGCTGTATTTAACTATGGACACGGGACAGAAAATATTTTTTTTTCTGTACTTAATAAATATTTATTTTTAAACGAGTTTCCTCTTTATTGTATGTCACCCTAAGTTTATAAATACCGTTAGACAGGGGTTACACGATCAGTCTGGCGTCATTCTGGCATCAGTCTCAGACTGACGGACAAAAACACGGTACATTTTGGACCATCAGTCCGTCAATCAACCGGTTACATGGTCATTCTCCCATCATTCTGGACCAGACTGATGGATCGGTTTATTCCACTTTGATCACCCAGGTGATATCACCTGGGTGATTTGATTCTACTAAAAAGTGGAAATAAATCACCCGGCCACTTTGATCACCTAGGTGATATCACCTGGGTGATCAAAGTGGAATAAATTAGTCTACTCTGATCACCTGGGAATCAAATCACCCAGGTGATCACAGGCGACTTTTTCAAATCACAAAAGTGGATTTTGATCACCTACATACTTACATAGTTCGTGGTATATTTTTTTCAAACTTGTCGTGATGAAAACAATATTTAAAGTAAAACTATCAATTTCCTTGGTATTTTTTTTTAATTTTCCTTGAATTATAGGTGATTGATTTATTTGACACAAATTATGAAAAATATAAGGTGCATGGGGATGTAGCAGTAATAATAATTGATATCGATGGATCTTTGAATAGTAAACTGTCCTGATTATTTATTGCATAAAAATACTAGGGTAGCAGAAATGAAAAGGAGCTAGATTGCTTATATTAAAAAGTAAAATTGCAGAGCATCATTTCGATAACCTATATACTTATTATAAATCTGTAGAGAGGTCAATTCTGTACATGAAATATTTTTCCAAAATAACTATCAGGGAGTGATTAGGGATCTATACTGATGCCAAAAAGGCAATCAGATCAATCAAAAAAATGATGTTCTGCACCTTATATTTTTCATAATTTGTGTCAAATAAATCAATCACCTATAATTCAAGGAAAATTAAAAAAAAATACCAAGGAAATTGATAGTTTTACTTTAAATATTGTTTTCATCACGACAAGTTTGAAAAAAATATACCACGAACTATGTAAGTATGTAGGTGATCAAAATCCACTTTTGTGATTTGAAAAAGTCGCCTGTGATCACCTGGGTGATTTGATTCCCAGGTGATCAGAGTAGACTAATTTATTCCACTTTGATCACCCAGGTGATATCACCTAGGTGATCAAAGTGGCCGGGTGATTTATTTCCACTTTTTAGTAGAATCAAATCACCCAGGTGATATCACCTGGGTGATCAAAGTGGAATAAACCGATGGAATTGACTGACGCCAGCTGATCGTGTAACCCCTGTCTTAGATTTCAATATATCTCGCAGGATTGCTAACTGTCGAAATATTGTAAACCGCTCCAAATATTATTAAAAGAGACAGAATACAATCTTAGTCAAATTGTGAACTTTCCGACGGCTGTCTCTGATCGATAGTGGACACAGACTGGTCTGTTGTAAGTCCGACCAATCAGAGTCAGCCTTCGGACAATTATGATGTGGATTGCAATATTTCGACAGTTGGCAGTTACTGCAGAATTCAATATTCTGTCTTTCTCCGGATTTGCTTACTAGAGATAGGAATTTGACATTACTTGTATGGGGCTAATGTCAAAATTCTATCTCTAGTAAGCAAATCCATAGATAGATAGGTTATTGGGAACGGCCGTAACGGTATTTATGTCGCAGGGATATGATAAAAATATCTAGATTATTTTATCATAGCTAGATTTGTTTAGGGAAATGATAAAATCGTGTTGTTATTTTGACATTCTCCGTTAGTTGATCAAATCCCTTAGGGATTTGGCCAAATCTCTATTTTTATCATATCCCTGCGACATTTACAATCTTACGGTAACAGATAATGAATTCCATATATGGAATATAGGGGCAATATATCTTCGTCCATGGACGTTAGGCCTAAAAGTTCCAAGTTCCAAGTTCCTAATCCAAGCGATTTTCAAACATATCTTCGAGGGAATAGCGTTGGTTTTCGCTTGACAAGACGTTGGACATCCATGGTTCTGGTACTGGGATGTGTTCCACCGTGAACATGGCTGCTCCTGTCTCCTCCTTCATATCTTGAGGAGCTGGGAGGATCTGTAAATAAAAATATATTTAGTTGTTATTATGTAGTGAATAGGTATGTATGTAGGTATCTCGCGCACGTGGTGACTAACGCTCAATCCTTCTCTGTGTGAGAGGAGGCCGCAGCACTGCAGTGGGACGATACAAAGGCTGATGATGATGACCTGTGTTACCTTGAGCTCTGGCCCCCTCTTCCTCCGCAGGTAGTTGAAGCAGCAGGCTCGGAAGCGCCTCGTACCGCATGCGGACGCGCACTCCTGCCCACAAGAGTCGCAACCAGCCCACGCAGAACTCACTACAACAAAGAAAGATATTTTTTTTCAGTGGCAACCTTATAACAAACTAGTGGGTGACAGCGCGAGGGAGTGTCAGACTTTTACTGACTGAAACCCACCGTTTTCCTTCGGGCCTTTGTTCACAAAGACCTATATTTTTACAAAACAAAATATGTGGGGTTATTAAGAAATGAAAAAAAGTAAGAATTCGAAAAAAAAACTGTCTGTTTGTATATTTGAAAGTTTGTCTGTTTGCACACGCTAATCTCAGGAACCACTAGACGGATTTTGATGAAACTTGGCAGACATAGCTTGTATAATAATATCAGAATAACATATAAGCTACTTTTTATCCGGGTACGGAAAATAGTTCCCCCGGGAAGCGGGCGAAGCCGCTGACAGAAGCTAGTTACATAACCAAAGTTACCAAACACATTTTTACCGTAAAACAAAAACTCACCAATAAACATAAGAGACAAAACAGCCGTTATTTTAAACATTTCGTTTTATTTCACGCAATAATAATAATACTTTCTGCGTAAAACGGTTCGAACTGAAGCCGAAGTGCGAATGTTGTTCTGTGTAAAACGAAACGTATTTATACTGTCTTTGAGTTTGCCAAGCTATTTGCGTAGGCGGCTTAAGATAATGCTTTTAGTGATTTTATTTGTTTTTAGTTGTTTGTGTTGGGAATATCAATACCAACATTTTGTCATTGATAGCAAGCATGCACGGGTGTATCAATTACCAACTTTCAGGGGGGTGATTCTCTAACGCAAAACATCTTTACAACCAAGAAATCATCGTTGCAACATCTATAAGTGCGCGATCGCAGCGCTTCAACGATGTTGACGGCGCGACATAGAACTAAAATATGGTTCCAAATGTACGAAAAATCATCCTCGCCTTCGACTACAACGACGAGTTCGTCTTCGATTTCATCCTTCAAACCGAAAAGCTTGTCATTTGTTTGGTCGTCGTTGTTGTCATCTATGATGTGTCAGTTAGAGAATCGCATGGCAGACTACGGGCTGCTTTGTAAAAGTTTCTTAAAACCGCAAAGCGATGAACGTCCGGGAATTAAACCCCGAACCTCGTGCACGTCCCCTGCGGGGCCCAGTAGGGCCAGACCCTGTCGGGGCTGCTTCGATAGATTTCGATTCGATTGTTCGCGCGAATTACCGCGGCCCTGGCGTACAAAGGGCTCCCGAAGGAACACGGTGGGTTTTAGTGAGTAAAAGTCTGACACTCCCTACCGCTGTCACCCACAGCGGGAGGGGTTATACTGACGATTTCCCATCATATAAAAAAAACCTCGTGCACGTGCGACCACTAGACCAACGAGGCACTCAACACCTAACATACCTACATAAAAAAATTGGCCAAGTGCGAGTCGGCCTCGTGCACAAATTGTTCCGTACCATTATTTGTGGCGCCAAGGTAAACACTAGTAAAAAAAGGGGTACTTTTAGGGTTTTCTGACCAGAGGGTAAAACGGGACCCTATTACTAAGACTTCGTTGCCCGTTTGTCTGTCTGTCAGCAGGCTGTATTTTGTGAACCATGATAGCTAAAGAGCTGAAATTTTCACAGATGATGCAATTGTTGCCGCTATAACTGATAACTATAGCATCATCATTTGCCTAGCCTTTTCCCAAATACGTTGGGGTCGGCTTCCAGTCTAACCGGATGCAGCTGAGAACCAGTGTTTTACATGGAGTGACTGCCTATCTGACCTCCACAACCCAGTTACCCGGGCAACCGGATAACCATTGGTAAGACTGGTTGTTAGACTTACTGGCTTAGTTTCGGATTACCTGTAACGACCGCCAAAAATGGTCAAATGACAGCCGGGACTCGCCAGTTTATCGTGCCTTCCCACGGAAGAACTCGTTATGACAAGATGGTCACCCATCCACGGACCGATCGCGCCAAGCGTTGCTTAACCTTATGATCGATCGATCCGCGCGGCTTGACGTAGCCACGAGCTCTGATAACTATAGCAAAATAAGAAATTTAGGGGGTTCCCACACAATAAACTTGATTTTTTATAACGTTCGTGCGCGAGTTCAACTCGCACTTGGCCAGTTATTTTTATGTAGGTATGTGGGGCGTTGACTGCCTCGTTGGGCTAGTGGTCGCACGCGTGACTGCCGTGCACGACCTCTCGGGTTCAATTCCCGGGTCCCGGTGATTGATACACCCGAGATTCGGAGAGCACGTTTATGTCGGTCCTGCTTGTGATGTATCTCCGGTGGTGCCGGAGTGGCGTCTCATCGTGCTATGAGAGTGGGGGAATAGGGAGCACCTGCGTCACAGCATGGTCACAGCAAATGTGCCTGCACTGTAATATGTCCATCACAGCTGGTTAACCTCCTATGAATATGAGAACAGCCGTGGCCGAAATTGGCCTTCGACGCTACTAGAGACGTTACCCAAAATTATTTTATGTTACTCGTAAGACAGTACTGGTATGGTGTAGGCAGGCTGAAAATTAGGCATTTAATTAATCAAATCAAGTCAATCTGTCGAATTTCTTCAATGGATTTTTAACCATATCACAATAGTGCATGGTTATTGTTCGATTGGTAAAATTTGACATATTCGGGTGGGTTTGTACATCTTTGTACATCTTGGACACCAATGACTGATTATAGCATACGGCATAGGATTAAAGAGGAAGGAAATCTCTCGAGGAATCCTGGACTGTAATATCTGAATAAGCAACGTTTGGAGCGATCGGTCCGTGGATGGGTGACCATCTTGTCATAACGAGTTTCTTCGTGTTTCGGAAGGCACGATAACCTGCCATGCGATTCTCTAACTGACACATCATAGATGACAACAACGACGACCTCACAAATGACAAGCTTTTCGGTTTGAAGGATAAAATCGAAGGCGTAGTCGTCGTTGTCGTCGAAGGCGAGGATGATTTTTCATACATTTGGAACCATATTTAGTTCTATCAATGTCGCGTCGTCAACATCGTTGAAGTGCTGCGATTGCGCACAACTTATAGATGTTGCTACGATGATTTCTTGGTTGTAAAGATGTTTTGCGTTAGAGAATCAGCCCCTGGCGAGTCCCGGCTGTCATTTGACCATTTCATCATTTGGCGGTCGTTACAGGTAATCCAAACAGAAGCCAGTAAGTGTGACAACCAGTCTTACCAATGGGTATCGGGTTGCCCGGGTAACCGGGTTGAGGAGTAGGGTCAGATATTTGCTTAAACATTGTTTTGTATAATTCATTAATATATCTTAGCTCCAGCTTCACTTGCATTGTATAACTTTCTCAGGGATTGCATGTACCTACTGTAAGAAAACTATTGTCAACACTTTTTTTAAAAAATGAGTGTCCATGGAGTTTTTTGCCAGTTCTTCTCAATGATTACCACTTCTTTGAACCGTGCAACTAGCTTGACGTTTCATCAGTGCTTTTACGCCTATTTGAATATTTTTTTGAGTTTGAGTTTGACAGGCAGTCGCTCCATGTAAGGTCAGTGGGGGCAAGATGAAAAACGGGGTAACACAAAATGTCATCCATAACTCCAGATTTAGTGCAGATTTTGCAGTGATAGCAACATTATTACAATCGCCATTTTGTTACGCCAAACTTTCTCATTCAGCGTTTGCCATTTCGAGTGATTGGTTGTGTTAAAAACTTAAATACCCGAGTCGTGACTTTTACGAAGTTAAATCGAGTTTTTTTATCTTCCCCCGAGTTCCATAACTTCACTTATGAGGTAGGTACGAGTGTTTTATTGGAATACCTGCTCATTATTTTGAATTTTTAGTCGTGTTATTACACCTAAATATGTTTTTATAACGTATTTTAGGAGTTATTACAACTTTCCATCTTCACCCATAAAAATTTGACGGGGTAAGAAGAACATATAAAAATTTCGATCTGACCCCGATTTCAAAACTCATAGTTTCATTTCAAATTGTGTGGATTTTAATTATTATTATTAATAAAAGGATTTATTTGATTGACAGTATTTTTTTAAATTCATTTTTAAGCTGTAGTGAAAAGTTTGGGAACCTCTTCTTCAATCTTTCCCCGGTGGGGTAAGATTGAAATATACAAAACAAATAATTCGTTTTATCTTTGTTATGCCAAGGCATTTTGACACTACTGGTAGTTCCGAGTATTCTAGGCACTTCAAAATAAAGACTAGTGAGCATCAACAGCGTCAGATATTCATTTGAACGATTTTAGAAACTATTTCGGTCTTTCCCCATCACCTTTTTGTCTTTCCCCTAGACATATTTTCGTAATAACAACATTTAAATTATTTTTTTTTCTGCTTTCGAATAGATTAAATAGGAAGGTATTAATATGATACAAAAATATATTCTTTGCTCTTTACTCATGACAAAAAACATTTTAGAATACGCTTATATGTACGGTTCTACACGTCTTCAAACACAACACTGCTCATCTCATCGAAAAACCGTTCGGTCTTGCCCCTACCGACCTTACTTAAAACACTGGTTCACAGCTGCATCCTGTTAGACTGGAAGCAAACCTCAATATAGTTGGGAAAAGGCTAGTTAGATGATGTACTTGTTAGAGGTGTTTTTGCATCAGGTTGGTCCTGGCCACTGGCTCAACAAGCAGTGGCGGTCGCCGCCGCCGCTATACGTACCGGTCCGGTGCGTGACCGTGACGGTACGGGGTACCGGTGACGGAGTAAAGGGCGCTGCATACGTAACGTGATAATAACACGGACGGAACGGGACGGGGCGGAACGGGAAATTTTAAAAATCTCGTTCCATACAAAATGTATATGGAAGCGCCAACGATGTTTTAGCACGTCCCGTTTGTGTTTCCGCTGCGTATGTACAGTCACTTCGCTGTACCCGTCCCGTCCGTGGTATTTTATCCCGTTACGTATGCAGCGGCCTTAAGTTATGCCGAAATCGCTTTGTGATCGGAGAGTACGTTAATGTCGATCCTGCGCCTGATCTCTCTCCGGTGGTGTCGGTTTGCCGTCCCATCGGGTTATGAGAGTGAGGGAATATGGAGTGCACCTGTGTCTGTGCAAATGCTTGTGCATTATAATATGTCCTGCCAAAGACATTAAACATATTCTAGTCTTGAATCTCTTTGTGTCCTGCGCAGCTGGCTAATCGTCTTTTATGAGAACAGCCGCCGTGGCCGGTAATCGGCTAGTACGCCATCATCATTATCATCAAGTTACGCTATCCCTGCATATGGTGTAATAAACTAACTTACTAGGATTTTCTAACCGACTTTTTGTTGGACGTGTGAGTTGCTCTATCCATCACATCCATGTCTTCTATTTTTTTCATGTAGCTAGCCTAATA
This sequence comes from Heliothis virescens, assembly GCA_002382865.2. Lineage (NCBI taxonomy): Eukaryota > Metazoa > Arthropoda > Insecta > Lepidoptera > Noctuidae > Heliothis > Heliothis virescens. The sequence continues at coordinate 4,419,305 of NWSH02000531.1, read as the reverse complement.
TACCTACAGAGTTACTTGTAATTCGACGTATATCCGGAAGGAGGCGATAGAAGGGCCCAAGAGCAACAAACACACCTCCTTCCGGGTATACCTACGTCGAATTACAAGTAACCCTGTATTTGTTCAATAACCTAACTAAGTATCTGTCGATTTGGTTACTATAGATAGGGATTTGACATTACTTGTATGGGGATAGTGTCGTTCTATCTCTAGATCTACGTGCCGCCACTGACAATGCCGTGAGCGTGGCGAAATATTGGGCCTCCGTAATATAAATTTTATTGCCATCGACTCGCTAAGAAGAAGATCTCTAGTATAATGAAAATCAACAGATTGATAGGTTATTGGGAACAGACTTTAGTCTGTCTGTCTATCTCTTGATTTGCTTACTAGAGATTGAATTTTGATAACTCCCGTACGTAATTAATTAATCTTAATGTCAAATTGCTATCTCTAGTGACCGAATCGGTCTAGACCAGTGGTTCTTAACCTTTTTGTCCTGAGGGACCATTTGTCAAAATTTTCGTCATATCGCGGACCTCCTAGTTGGTTTATGGATCTGGAGGTAATGTTCAATAAATAGTGTTGACTCTTGTAACTTACCTATTGGCATGGCTTGCGGACCACTTGAGATGCATCCGCGGACCACTGCTCTAGACGTTCAGGCGTGATTCAATGAATAGAAAAAATAGGGGATGATTTTTATATCTGTACTATACTAGTTTAAAATCCCGTATTTTCCCGCTTCCGTGGGAATATAAGGAAATCCTTATATCGCGTCAGAGTCTTAAGTCGAACCTCTGTGCAAAATTTCAGCTTTATAGGTTCACGGGTGGGGCCTGCGTTGATGAGTCAGTGAATGAGTCAGGACTTTGATAATAATATGAAGCTGAAGAGTTTGTTTGAACTTGCTATCTCCGGAACTAGTGGTCCGATTTGAAAAATTCTTTCAATGTTAGATAGTTAATTTGTTGAGGAAGGTTAAGGCTACTTTTTTATCCGGGTACGTGGAGTAGTTCCCACGGGACGCGGGTGATATCGCTGGCGAAGCTAGTTATAAAAGATAGATAGTTAAATTATAAAAATAATAAGATATTTCAAGGTTATAATTAAACAATATCCTAGATTCTGATAATTATTTAATGTGTACATATATCCTAATTATAATAATTTAGATTCTATGTCTATTTATCCAGCCATTTTAGACATAAAATCTAGTTTTTTTATAAGTGCAGACGCTGACAGGTCAACCTATCCGTGTCTGTCAAATGTTACCAATAGAACATTAACCTTCCACTATTGTGATAAGGTTGAAAATCTATTTCTATCTATTCTTATCTATTTGTTGGCGGCAAACCGCGAGGGGCGGCCAGTAGGGCGCCCCTGGGGCTTGATTTCATTCCTTGATGGGGCAGAAAGCTACAGGAGCCTGGAGCGCGCAAACTTAAAATACGCCCCTGGTGACACCACCATTTTGTCACCCTTTATTTAATAATGAGTATGTATAATATTTTTGACAGAATTTACACATTTTAGACTTTAATCTTGATTATTATTAATTATATTACAATAAACATTATCTATAAACACTAAATCAGTCATAACTCGTTTCCAATAGCAGTTTAAAAGGATTAAGCATCGTAAATGCGATTCTCAACCATGTCTTCTATTGAATAAGGGTGATTTTCGTTTGATAGCATGTTGGATATCCATTGTTCCGGCACGGGGATGTTTTCGACCACAAACATAGGCAGTTTGGAGTGTGGCTGGTTCTCTTTCACATCTTGGTTTGCCGCTAAATACTGTAAAAAATAACATAGTTTAAGTTTTTTTCTTTGATTAAGATCTTTCTTTTTCCTTCTCGGTGTGAGAGGAGGCCTGTGATCAACAGTGGGACGGTAAAAAGGTTTATAAAAAAAAGGTGTTGTTTTAGCCTATACTAATTTTATAATTTTATAACTATTTAATAAAGCTTCTGCCAGCGGTTTCACCCACTTCCAGAGGGAACTACTTACAGTACTTATACTAAGTATACTTTTTAGTTCCCAAAGGAAAGCGGGTGAAACCGCTGGCAGAAGCTAGATAGAGATAAGCATTGCTATCCAACGTGGCAATGCTGCCAGCCTCTTGGGCAGGCTCTCAGTCGACAGCGATGGGGAGGAATTTTTTGATGCTTTTTAGTTTACACATTGCGATTTCATTGCCCGTTGCTTGCCATTCTATTGCAACAAGATGCTACTTGCACTGTGTAAACGTAATCGTGCAATAGGTAAATGGTCGCTTGTCAAATATTCCTGCAATAAAATGGCAAGCAACGGGCAATGAAATCGCAATGTGTAAACAGGCCTTAAGTATGTAGGTATATAGTTTTCTTTTTTAGGTATACTACCTTGAGAGTATCAGGTCCCCGTTTCTTCCTTAGATAATTGAAACAGCAGGATCGGAAGTGTCTGGTGCCGCACGCTGATGCACACTCACTGCCGCAAGAGTCACAGGACAGGCTTGCTGCCCAAAGTGTGCTACCTGCAACGTTCAGACATCATGAACAACTTATCTGTATACACGACAGCCAACCTACTACAATCTGTCAAATTTCTGCAATAGATTTTCAACCTTATCCCAATAGTGGAAGGTTAATATTCGATTGGAAAAATTTGACAGATTCAAGTTGACGTGTTAGCGTCTGTACCATAACATTAATTAAACTATTTAACATACATTTTTAAACATCTATACTATCTATATTCTATACAAATATAATCAAGAGGAAATATTTTTTCCTTTGTTTGAAAAGGTTCCGAAATCAATGAATTTACTTGTGTCAATATAAAACAACCAGGGGGGTGATTCTCTAACGCAAAACATCTTTACAACCAAGAAATCATCGTTGCAACATCTATAAGTGCGCGATCGCAGCGCTTCAACGATGTTGACGGCGCGACATAGAACTAAAATATGGTTCCAAATGTATGAAAAATCATCCTCGCCTTCGACGACAACGACGACTTCGCCTTCGATTTTATCCTTCAAACCGAAAAGCTTGTCATTTGTGAGGTCGTCGTTGTTGTCATCTATGATGTGTCAGTTAAAGAATCGCATGGCTGTAATGCCGTTTATCCTCGGGCGATTTGACATTACTAAATTAATATATTTCAAAAATTCTTTCACTTTTGGAAAGCTAGACTATTCCCGAGTAACACAGGCTATATAAAAATACGTTTCACACCAACTCTATAGTACATACATATACATATAAAAAAACAAAACCGACTTCACAAAAAAGCACTGAAAGGGATAAAAAAAAACTTTTCGCATGGCTCTAGAAGTCGGTGTCTGCAGGTCTGTTAACTGTGTTTATTTTGCCCTTTTTTATTTTATGCTTTTCAGTTTTCGGGTCTAGAACTATAATATCTTTAATACCCATACCCACCCACAGTAACAGTCGGTCCCGTAATAGTATCATCGACATAAAAAAGTGTATGAAATTTGAAGAGTTCTCTCAATTTCTCCAGGATCCCATCATCAGATCCTGGTCTCCTTACCATGGGACCACCTGTGAAGTATACCCTTTCAAACAAAAAAAGAATTTTGAATATTGGTCCAGCCATCTTCGAGTAATCGGTTAACATACATAAAAAAAAAATAAACGACGATTACAACAATAGTCCATAGACCATACCATACCATTAGAAACATATCCAGGACGCCACAGTTAAAACTACTGACAAAATACCCTAAACGTAACATCAATAGAAAATCTACACATTTATACTACACACATTCATGGGTGACAGGTAATGGTTGGGTGTCATCCTTTCTACAGAGGGAGTCACCCTTTCTAATCTGGTGTCACACGTTCTATGTTGAGTGTCACCCGTTCTACGGAGGGTGTCACCCGTTACTACGGAGGGTGTCACTCCTTACTACGCTGGGTGTCAGCCGTTACTACGATGGGTGTCACCCGTTCTACAGAGGTAGTTACCCGTTACTACGGAGTGGTCACCCGTTCTACAGAGGGTGTCACCCGTTCTACAATGGGTTTCTACGGAGGGTGTCACCAATTCTACGGAGGGTGTCACCCGTTCTACAGAGGGTGTCACCGGTTCTACGGAGGGTGTCACCCGTTACTACGCTGGGTGTCACCCGTAACATTGATCAGACTAACCTGATGGGAAGTCGCTTGACGCTGTGGCTTCCTTTTTATGGCGTTTCGAGTCGGCTTGCGACCATGTCGCTGATAAATTAATTAAATTTTGATTAGGTATGTATATTTATTTAAATTCTTATTTAAGCTGATTTAAAAGATACAAACTTTAACCATCTTCGTTATATATTCGAATATATTTTTTTATACTTTGGTTTTATCTAAATCTCTCTGTATTTTATGAAATGTATGTTTTTTAATTAAAAATATACAAAAATATTTACAACACTATAAATTGCAATTAAACTGAAAACTATCCTAGTAAAAGAGCTAAAACTAAAAAGCGCTAAAATCAGCTCTTGTTTCAAAATCGTAATACAACTACTTGTAAGTTTTCAAAAAAAATAAAAATAAGCGTATATTTTAACATCTCTAATTAAATAGGCCTATAAGGTTATTTCAACAACAAAAAAAAAACGGCTCCATATTAAATATTAGAATAATAATAACTAACCACCGGTACCTTGGACCCTGTGGCCGATATTGGTGGCTACCTATTTTTTTAAATATATTTTTTAATGTTTTTTACATAATTTCTGTATTTAATATTTAAAAATGTAACTTATATGTATATAAATAAATTAAAATATCAAAATAAACTCACCAATAAGCATAAGCGAAACGATGGCAGTAATTTTCAGCATTTTTTAAAACGATTCCGCTATCGGTCGCTAGATGTCGCTGTTACCAAACTCCGCGAGCGAGTGGCGTGAAAGGGTGCTTTCCCGTATTTATATACAACGAAGTTTGCTTACTTTATATGCGTTGGAGTGCCGTGATAGAATTACAAAATTGACAACCTATTGCTTGCCTTTTCATGTTTTTTTTATCAAGGGTTTGTATTACGCATATGATTTTATTAAAAAGTTATTTTGTTTTAAAATAATAGATCATGTATATTTACAGTTTTTGCTAAAGCTAATCTCATTTATTACAGGAATTAAAACTGTTTCCTAAAGAAAAATAAATAGGAATAATAAACACAATGTAGATAAGTACATCCAGTTTCCATAATCTGTCAAATATCTGCAATAGATTTTTAACCTTATCACAATAGTGCGAGATTAATATTCGATTGGTATTTGACAGATTTGGGTAGGTTGCCCTATTGGCGTCTGTACATTACGCGTTAAAGTATTCCTCTGTTATTTTTATTATTACAGCCAAAGTCTCAGTTTCCAGGAAATAAATTAAAAGAGAAAATAATATTCGTGGTCGGTCGGCACGAGTCCACAGCTAGCATGTGTTCGCGCACAAAGGTTGCAGTTTCGCGGACATGTTACAAATGTTCGCGCGCTGTTACTGTTTGCTAGAGCGAGTACACCAGGAGACACATTTGCGTGCGTCACTGTGCCGCACACCAGTGGAAACTCGCATTGACACTAAATAAATTTTTCAAAAAGTTTTTTCAGTAAATCATCAGATTTTTACAGTCGTTAACAAAACTATTTTTTTTCTCTTCAGTATTTGTGTTGATAAAACTTGTCTGTTAGATGTATTTTTTATTCACCCGCGTCCCATTGGAACTACTCCGCCTACCCGGGTAAAAATTTTCCAAATCGGACCAGTAGTTCCTGAGATTAGCGCGTTCAAACAAACTCCTCAGCTTTATAATATTAGTATAGATTCACTCGCGTTCCGTGGGAAATACTGCCCATACCCAGATAAAACATAGCCTATATCACTCACGAATAATGTAGCTTTCTACCAGTGAATCAATTTTTAAAATCGGTTCATTACTTCCAGAGATTACCCCCTACAAACAAACTTACAAATTTACAAACAATTTTACCTCTTTATAATATTAGTATAGGTAGATGAATAATGTCCTGATTTCAACGAAGATAAAAAAAAAAAGAATTGGCCAAATTGGTCCAGGCGTTGTTCAGTTCGCTCTTACCAACACATTTTGTGATTCATTTTCATATTATAGAATAGATTATTAAATTATTTATTACTAGCTTCTGCCGGATGATATATAAGCTATGTGTCTATAAAATCTTATCAAAATCCGTCTAGTGGTTCCTGAGATTAGCGTGTGCAAACAGACAAACATTCAAACATAAAAAATACGAACAGACAATTTTTTTTTTCATTTCATAATAACCCTACATATTTTGTTTTGTAAAAATATTTAATGTACAGACACGATTTTTTACTGTTTTATTATATGTATAGATTATAAAATTATTGATTATTGTAGTACTGACGATACCAGATCACTGTATCAACCTGTTTTCAGTTTAGTCAAGAGAAAAACAAGTCAATTGAGAAACCAGGCGCGCTCCCGCTTAACATTTTTATTGAAAAACTTTCTAATAATTTTACTTTACCCTTTGAAAATTGATAAGGTTATATTTTTAAATCTCTATAAATAAATAGGAATGTCTTGTCTGCTTGTTTGTTTGTCTGTAAGGAGTTTCCTTATAGGAAGTTGTAAAATTGTGGTTTAGAATTTTGTTATCCATACTAATACTAGAGGTATAAAGCTGAAAAGTTTGTTTGTTTGAACGCGCTAATCTCAGGAACTACTGGTTCGATTTGAAAAATTCTTTCAGTGTTAGATAGCCCATTTAACGAGGAAGGCTATAGGCTACATTTTATTCGGGTGCGCCGAGAAGTTCCCACGGGACGCGGGTGAAACCGCAGGCAGAAGCTAGTACTAAATAAAAAGATAAACAATCTGATTTGTACTCTAAAGGCTCCTAAACTACTGAACCGATTTGAAAAATTCTTTCACTGTTGGATAGCTACACTATTCCCGAGTAACATAGGCTATATTTTATCCGGGTACGGGCAGTAGTTCCCACGGGACGCGAGTGAAACCGCGGGAAAATGTCTAGTCTACACTAATATTATAAAGGGGAAACCTTTTTTGTTTGTAGTCCTGTTGTGGTTCTTCACGGACCAACTACGCCAAATGTTGCCTAGTCACTACGCTGTCATCATCATCATCAGCCTTTGTATCCCACTGCTGTGCTGCGGCCTCCTCTCACACAGAGAAGGATTGAGCGTTAATCAATCAATCATCACACATGCTCAATGCGGGTCTGTACCTGGACTTTTTACAGTCCAGGTTTCCTCGAGATGTTTTCCTTCACCTTTTATCAGCTTTAATATGTTTTTGCACTATAATATGTCCTGCGCAGCTGGATGATCTCCTTATATAAGAACAGCCGCCATAACCGACAATGGGCCTTGGACGCCATTAATGTAATCATTCCTCACTTTATCTATTCTTGTCAATTTTAAACTATGCATTGTGATGGCGTCCTAGCCGATTGCCGGCCACGGCGGCTGTTCTTATTATATAAGGAGATCAGCCAGCTGCGCAGGACATATTATAGTGCACAAGCATTTGCGCAGACACAGGTGCACTCCCTATTCCCTCGCTCTCATAACCCGATGGGACGGCAATCCGACACGACCGGAGAGAGATCAGGCGCAGGACCGACATTAACGTGCTCTCCAATGCACGGGTGTATCAATCACCTACTTTTAAACTCCGGGCTGCTTTGTGAAAGTTTCTAAAACCCACAAAGCGATAGGTATCGGCCCGTCCCGGGAATCTAAGCCAAGACCTCGTGCACAGCAGTTGGCTATGCGACCACTAGACCAACGAGGCAGTAAACTACTATACAGTAATACCTCGACTTACGCTACCCCGTTTTACGCGAATTCGGAGGTACGCGGTTTTTGTTTTACATATAATCTCTTTTTATGTAATCTAAAAGAACGAAAAATTAGTCATTTGAGCCTGACAAGAAAAGAAAAACAGTCTTTAGAGTGCCAACTGAATATAATTAAAGATTTTGAAGCAAAAATTGGCAACCAAAGACCTACCGGAATCAACTGTCCGGACGGTTGTAAAAGGTAAAGAAAAAAATATGAACACTGTGAAAGACTCTCAAAATTTGAATTCAAGTATCAGTCGTAAGCGAAAAGTATTGGTTTCATTATACTGTGGTCCCGATTAAACAAACTTTACATGTATTTATATGCAAAGTTGAACCTCGACTTACGCGAATTCGACTTACACGACAATCGCTCGAACCCACCTATCGCGTAAGTCCTATATAAGTATTACTGTACTATGCATTGTAACCTAATTCTTTCTGCCTACCAAGTCTTTATAGAAACAAGTCGTGGAGTATGGTATATGTAAATAGTATGAAAGTGCTTCAGACCTCTCGTAAGGAAACAAGCATTTCCTTTTTATTTCACAAAAAGATATCATGTGTCGTTATATTCAGTCCTTGTTGTGAAGTAGTCGCATAGTCCGACTGCTGTGCACGATGTCTCGGGTTCGATTCCCTGGTCGGGCTGAAATCGCTCTGTGTTATTTGGTTATGTGTGAATATTTTTTTTTACTAGTATACATTTTTTCGGCACTGTCACTGCCATTGATTACCTAAAAGATTTACTGATATAGCTTCTGCCAGCGGTTTTACCCGCTTCCATAGATACTTCCCGCACCTAGATGTAAAGTAGCCTACATGTCTGATACCTGACTAGCCTTTTCCCAACTATATTGGGGTCGGCTTCCAGTCTAAAAAAGGCTAGGCAGATGATGATCAGACATGTAGGCTACTTTATATCTAGGTGCGGGAAGTATCTATAGAAGCGGGTAAAACCGCTGGCAGAAGCTATATCAGTAAGTAAATCTTTTAGGAAATCAATGGTAATGACAGTGCCGAAAAATGTATACTAGTAAAAAAAATATTCGTCTAACGAATGGTTAATGGAATCCAAACCTTGGGAAGGTCTAACATCTTTGCCGCACGAAATCGCATCGCAACAATTTGCGCAGCAGTTTCCTGCGTTGCGAATTCGCATCGCGCCAATAGGCAACACGACTAAAATATTAGTCCGTATTTTTAACCGACTTCCCAAAAAGGAGGAGGTTCTCAATTCGACCTATCTTTTTTTTTATGTATGTTCACCGATTACTCGAAGATACTGGACCAATATTCATTTTTTTTTTGTTTGAAAGGGTGTTCTTCACAGGTGGTCCCATGGTAAGGAGACCAGGATTTGATGATGGGATCCTGGATAAATCGAGAGAACTCTTCAAACATACGCTTTTTTACGTCGATGATATTATTACCGGAGCGACTGTCACTGTTGTATTAAAAAGATATTATAGTTTTAGACCCGAAAACTGAAAAGCATAAAATACAAAACTTTTCACATTTCTCTAGAAGTCGGTGTCTGCAGGTCTGTTGACTGTGTTTATTTTGCCACCGACTTCTAGAGCCATGTGAAAAGTTTTATTTTTTTATCCCTTTCAGTGTTTTTTAGAATATGCTAATCGAAAAGATGTCCCGATATACAAGACGTTGATTTGCATTCTGGTCAAATTCAAAGCCGTAGTTATGCTAATGATTCTCAAAGCAACAATAAAATAAAAAGGAGCTAGTTTTTTTTGTTAACACTGTAAAATCCACCCTAATTGAAAAAGCTTATTATAAAATTCAAGACTTCGTTGACGATAAAGATATAAGGCGCTAACTCATCTCTGCATGTGTGGCTTCCCTGGCAATTAAACGACTTTTTCTTCTCTTTTTGGATTGTATAGATTTATTACCTTTCAGTTGCATTGTACAATTTTATCAGCCTACTATTGACTGCCTCGTTGGTCTAGTGGTCACGTAGCGCGACTGCTGGTCACAGGTCTCGGGTTCGATTCCCGGGCCAGGCCGAAATCGCTTTGTGGGTTTTAGAAACATTCACAAAGCAGCCTGGAGTTTGGAAGTTGGAGCTGTTACACCCCCCTTGCCTGGGAGGGCACGTAAAGCCGGCGTCCTCGAATGCTACTCAGTAGCAGTCGTATATAAATCGACGTCAGAGGCTGTCAGGCGGATTTGAGAAAACTCTGATACTAGGGCTTGTTAGGTGATTAAAAACCTGCAGCTCACTCGATAAGAAGAAGAAGCCTACTATTGTTCTGTAATAGAATGTTCGTGAAATATAACTTTTTTAAAGAGTGTCTATGGAGTTTCTTGCCTGCTCTTCTCCATGAGACCAACTTTTTGGAACCGTGCAACTAGTGTGACTGCAGAGGCCTATTTGAAATAAAAACATTTGACTTTGACTTTGTTTATTTATTTGTAAATATATATTTTTATAAAAAATCGGTGTACATTTATTTACTTGAACCCCTATATAAGATAGTAGCTTCTGTCAGCGGCTTCGCCCACGTAAAACATAAAATCTCGTTTTTTTAGTTCCCGTGGGAATTTCGGGAAATCCTTTCTTATCTCGCATGAGAGTCTTAAGATGAACCTCTGTGCAAAATTTCAGCTTTATATGTTCACGGGTTTGGACCTTCGTTGATGAGACAGTGAATGAGTCAGGACTTTGATTTTTATATGTATGAAGGGCGGGCGTTTTTGGGGCTGTCTTTTGTAAAAATTTACCTTCAAAAGGTGCTGATTTTCAGCCTACTTTAAATAAATGACTTTTTATCTTTTAGATGTATAATTAATTTGTCGTAAACAATAAAAGGAGATTAAACATTCATTAACATTAACAAACATATTTATTTTAAACAGTAAACAATAATTATATCACATAACTTATGTAATACATAAGTATACAATACTTTGGTATATTGTAACAATTGCTCCACTCAAACATCAGTTCAGACGATTTTCAACCATATCTTCTAGGGAATAGCGTTGGTTTTCGCTTGACAAGACGTTGGTCATCCATGGTTCTGGCACTGGGATGTTCGCCACCACGAACATGGCTGCTCCTGTCTCCTCCTTCATATCTTGAGGAGCTGTGAGGATCTGAAAATACATCAAATGCAATCTCGTTCGAGATTAATCTCGCAAAAAAGGACGAGATCTCGCGAGATTAACGAGATTGAAATCGAGTTTAAAAACGTTCCGTTGCGTTTTAAGTTATTATTTGACAGTTAAGGCCCATTTACACATTGTGATTTCATTGCCCGTTGCTGGCAATTTTATTGCAGAAATATTTGACAGGCGACTATTTACCTATTGCACGATTACGTTTACACAGTGCAAGTAGCATCTTGCTTCAATAACATGGCACGCAACGGGTAATGAAATCGCAATGCGTAAACGGGCTTTTACGTATGTGAAAATTCCTTAGAAGTTTATAAAAAAGTGGTTTTCGTGGGACGTGGGTGAAACCGCGGAAAACAGCTAGTTGATGACAGTACCTTGTTGAGCTCTGGCCCCCTCTTCCTCCGCAGATAGTTGAAGCAGCAGGCTCGGAAGCGCCTCGTACCGCATGCGGGCGCACACTCCTGCCCGCAAGAGTCGCAACCAGCCCAGGCAGAACTCACTGCAACAAATATACCATGAAATGGTTGCAGATTGCTTGAAAAGCCCTTGCACTTTGCTTGGCTCGTCTTGGCGGAGGCACTCCCACTGTTCCAAGATCATCATCTTCCTGCCCTGTTCCCAATTTTATATGTGGTCGGCGCAATATGTTTTCTGCTTCCATTTCACCCTGTCACTCCTCATACTGCCATTCACTCCCTTCTTACACATGTCATCTTTCACGCATTCATCCATCTTTTCTTTAGTCTTCTTCTCTCTCTCTATCCATCTACATTTATGCCCATTATACTATGTGTTGCATGCGTTTCCTCCCTCCTCATTATATGCCTATACCATGTCAACCGCTTGCCTCTCATATTTTCCGTGATTGGTGCTACTTTCAGACTTCTTCTAATGTAATCATCTGCCTAGCCTTTTCCCAACTATTTTGGGGTCGGCTTCCAGTCTAACCGGATGCAGCTGAGAACCAGTGTTTTACATGGAGCGACTGCCTGTCTGACCTCCATAACTCAGTTACCCGGGCAACCAATACCCATTGATAAGACTGGTTGTCAGACTTTCTGGCTTCTGACTACCCGTGACGATGCCAAAGATAGTCAAAGTTAGAAGCCTGTCTGACAACCAGTCTTATCAAAACATCGGTCCCTTGGTCATTTGGTCCTACAAAAAATCGGTGACCGATTATCGGATGTCCGATAATCGAATCTCCTCTCAAATAATATTAACTTACCACAAAATACAACACAAATAAGAGCTATGATTTTCAACATTATTTGTTTCTATATTTTTCTTCCGAGTAACAAAAGATTTTTCTATGAATATCCAACTTAGAATGATTCGAAGGCAGTAGCTTCTCTCTTTTATATGAATTTGTCTGTTTGTTCAGTAGCGTAGGCGAAGATTTTTAGCTCATAGTTTGTACAGACTACAGCACATCGAGTTACCACAATCTGTCAAATTTCTGCAATAGATTTTCAACCTTATCACAATAGCGGAAGGTTAATATTCGATGGGTAAAATTTGAGAGATTTGCATGCGTTGATCTGCTGTCGTCGGTATGTCTGTGTGTTTGTATTACTCTAGATTGGTATCTAAATAGCTGACGCAAACGTATGTACAGACGCCACCAGGTCAGCCTACTCGAATCTGTAAAATTTTACCAGTCGAACATTAACCTTCCACTATTGTGATAAGGTTGAAAATCTATTGAAGAAATTTGACAAATTGAGGTAGGTTGTGCTGGCGTTTTTACATGGATAGAATAGAATATTATCGTAATATTGAAAATACCTTTTAGATTGTAATTTTTCTTTTCAGGCATAAGGAAGAGCTCGTGGCTAAGTCAAAGCCAGGCTAAGCAACGCATGGCGCGGTCGGTCCGTGGATGAGACCATCTTGTCATAACGAGTTCTTCCGTGTTTCGAAAGGCACGATAAACTGATGGGTCCCAGCTGTCATTTCACCATCTTTGGCAGTCGTTACGGGTAGTCAGAAACCAGAGTCTGACAACCAGTCTCACCAATGGGTAACCCGGGTAACTAACTGGGTTGTGGAGGTCAGACAGGCAGTCGCTCCATGTTCTCAGCTGCATCCGGTTAGACTGGAAGCCGACCCCAACATGGTTGGGAAAAGGCTAGGCAGATGATGATGAAGGCAGGGATCTTACTTTGTGAAACGGTTAAAAAATACAAAAAGAAACATGTTTTTTTTCTTCGCTGGATATTCTAATCCTTCTCTTTATTGGCATCAAAAACTAACTATAACTATGTACTATAATAATTATAATTATTACTAAGTCACCTCCTAGTCGATTACTTAAGAAATACAAAAACAAAACAATTACTTCACTTATAGAATGATAAACATTTTTGAAAGTTATACTCGATTTTAATAAATTCAGGCTAGTTATAGCAGTTAGTTTCACAAGTTACATATAAAGGACAATGGGCGTTTTGGTACCCCCGTCCAACAGTGCTGGTTGTAGTACCATTGCGTAGGTCTTGGCAAGGCAAAAAATGTTTACTATGGCGACTAGTCTCTGATCCTTGTCCAATTTGCGTGACATCGACTAATATAACGTGCAATGATCGCTAAGTCATCAACGTAGATGCAGTTCTTGAATTCAAACTATATCGAATAAAATCCGATAAGCGTAAAAAAAAACAAGAATGTGCCCATTTTAGAACGTTTGCCTACCGACTGTATTAAAAGAAACTATGGAAACCTTTGCAGCTCATGCACAACTATGCATATGTATTTGATGAAAGCCTTTCAGTAGGTATTTAATACCAATTATATTGATGTTTAGAGTTGAACACTCTGTCGTGCTCCCCTTAGTGTAGGAGAGCTGAGTATTGATGATTTTCTTCCCAAAAAAACGAAACATATAATGATGTGTACTTTTGAACTATTGTCAAATCGGTTGATGATGGTGTGACTGTAGTTTGACTCCATGGTCTATTGAAAACCTATAGATTATAATAACGTGTATATTAAAGATTAAAAGATGTCTATTAACTGAGTTTAAAGTGTTATACTGGCGACATATTCCTTATAATGCATTTGTGTATTTAGATGACATGCTGATTTTTTGTCGAATCAATTTCAATGATTACTCGGATCGGACAACTAATTGAGACAAGCCCCATCGTTTTTATGATTCTTCACGTAAATACGTTTCTAATGATGTATCACACATCACTGTTGGAGGTGGTACCAAATCCCATAGAACTTGCCCATTGTCCTTTCTAATGAGGTATGTGACAGATAGTGCTAAAGAAATGTATTTAATTTTAATTACTTTTCTATGGTATTATCTGTCAGATAACTAACTAGAACTCTATCTGGGACCTGTGTAGGCCGGTAATTTTATATAGGTACAGACGACAGCAGGTCAACGTATACGAATCTGTCAAATTTTACCAATCAAATATTAACCGACCGCCATTGCGATAAGGTTGAAAATCTATTGCAGAAATTTGACAGATTGTGGTAAGCTGATGTGCTGTCGTCTGTACAAGAAAAATACATGTGAACATACCTAATGAATGTATTTTAGTATTGTATGCTTTTGAAAAAGTTTTAATTATGAATATATTATAAAGATTTTTTTTATTATTTGGTCAGATAAGCTGTGGATTTCTAAAATGTATGTCTTTTATCCGTTGATGCGATGAGATATTGAATTTTAACATAAATTCCATATTACAAATAGATAATTTGTGATCTACATTTGGCCGGATCGCGTAAGTAAAATATTATTATTGCATCAACCTTACACTATTGTGATAAGGTTGAAAATCTATTGCAGAAATTTGACAGGTTGTGGTAACTCGATGTGTTGCCTGTACATACACCACCACGTCAACCTAAAACAATCTGTCAAATTTCTTCAATGGACTTTCAACCTTATTACAATAGTGGAAGGTTAATGTTTGATTGGTAAAATTTGACAGATTCAGGTAAGTTGCCCTGTTGTCGTTAATATATATTACCAGTATTTTATAGATCACTGTATAGTCAATCCTACTTTCAGAAGTGAATATATTGGCTCATATTTAGTATTATTTCTTGTATTAAATAATAAAAATATATTCAACACTTAACCATTAAAACCAACTATCAGAAAATAATTCCTGAATAACAAATTAACACTATCTTAAAATAAAACGAATTTAAAATTTACCAAACTTAAAAAAATTACATTTAACAAAACAAGATGGCCGATTTTTTTGATCTTGTAACATTACTATTAGAATGGCAACACTAAAATCGCAGTCGATTAACAATTTGAAACTTTCTAATCGATTTGAAACGCTACGGTATCGATATATCGTTGTTTTTGAGTTAATACGATTCCTTTTGTTTCCGTCTAGCTATTTCGGCGCTCGCCTCCTGAATGGCTTCCCATAACTTTGCTTCGGAGAGAATTTGTCGGGACAGTTCTTCAATCGCAGCTTCGGAGTCCAAAATCGTGCCGAAGGTTTCGTCATCAACATACTGAAATGGAAACAGAAAATATTACATAATAAGCCCTCAAATAATGATGATGATGGCGTCCTAGTCGATTGTTGGCCCGGCGGCTGTTCTCATATAAGGAGATCAGCCAGCTGCGCAGGACATATTATAGTGCACAAGCATTTGCGCAGACACAAGTGCACTCCTTATTCCCTCACGGGGATGGGACGGCAATCTGAGACGACCGGATAGAGATTAGGCGCAGGACCTACATTAACGTGCTCTCCGATGCATGGGTGTATCAATCACCAACTTCCAACTCCGGGCTGCTTTATGAAAGTTTCTACAACCCACCAAGCAATTTCGGGCCAACCCGGGAATCGAACCCGAGACGTCGTGCACAGCGGTCGGCTATGCGACAACTAGCCCTATTTATCGAGGCTACTTTTTAATCTAGTAGGAATGTTATATACCTGTTTCTGCCTCATCAACTCCTGCGCAGGCATTCCGGGAGATTGCTGGGACCTCTTGCGTCCACAACCTGGAATTCAGAAATGGAAATATATTAAAAAGACAGTTACAACCCTCATTTTTATGGTTTCGTACCCAAATGGTAAAAAGGGGACTCTATTACTAAGACATCGCTGTCCGTATGTCCGTTTGTCTGTCATCGGGCTGTATCTTATGAACCACGACAGATAGAAGTTGTTTCACAGGTTATGTATTTTTGTAGTCGCTTTAACAATAAATACAGATATCATCTTCTTCTATACATATAAAAATCAAAGTCCTGACTCATTGTGACTCATTCACTGACTCATCAACGCAGGGCCCAAACCCGTGAACCTATAAAGCTGAAATTTTACACAGAGGTTCATCTTAAGACTCTCACGCGAGATAATTAAGGATTTCCCGAAATTCCCACAGAATCGGGGAAAAACGGGATTTTAAAGCGAAGTTTTTCATCAAAGCAGAAGCTAGTAATAAAATAAGAATTTTAGGGGGTGATAATTTTGTCTAAGATTGCAGGTAGGCGCTGGATGCAGGCCGCCTCCAACCGGTCTTTGTGGAAATCAATGGG
>NWSH02000531.1:4378993-4397519 GCA_002382865.2 Heliothis virescens | reverse complement strand
TACGGTGGAGGCAGACGCAAGCTATCCGGCATGTCGTCCCAGTTCTCTCCTAAAGCGGGAACTCACCGCGCGCGTCCCCGGGCGCCAGGGAGCCCGCCGGCCCCGGGGGCCTGCCGTCATGTCCGGCGTCAGCAAGCGATATGACAACATTGTCAAATCGCCCGAGGATAAACGGCATTACAGGTAATTAAGATACACACACACACAGAGACAAACGCACACACACAACATACACTCGCAGAGAGACTCACAGACGTTCACAGACTGTTCACACACACACACACACTGACACACACACACACACACACTGAACACACACACACACTGACACACACACACACACACTGACACACACACACACACACACACACTCTGACACACACACACACACACTGACAACACACACACACACACGACAACACACACACAGACATTCAAACACCTAGATTCATGCAAAGACACGCACACATTTCAGACACACACACCCTCAAACAAACCCACCACACTCTTTACACATCACACACACATAATATACACACACAAACATACATAAAGTGTAT
This sequence comes from Heliothis virescens, assembly GCA_002382865.2. Classification (NCBI taxonomy): domain Eukaryota; kingdom Metazoa; phylum Arthropoda; class Insecta; order Lepidoptera; family Noctuidae; genus Heliothis; species Heliothis virescens. The sequence continues at coordinate 4,396,959 of NWSH02000531.1, read as the reverse complement.
ATCCATCCGTCTCTAACTTACCATTTACCATCACTATAACCGTGTTACCAAGAACTTAACATACATTAATTTCGTTCCCAGAGGTCTGGTGCTGTCCAACCGGTTGCGAGTGCTGTTAGTGAGTGACATGACGACTGACAAGTCGGCCGCCGCTATGGACGTCAATGTTGGTGAGTCTGTCAAAGAATAATAGTGTTTATAGATGAATATTCTAATTTGTGGTCTTGGTTTAATTAGCGACGAAGAAGAGTATTTTCAAGCCATATCTTAATTTTAATTTTATACATATGTGTTAGATAGTAAGTTTGTGGCTAAGTCAAAGCCGCGTGGATCGACCGATCATAAGTTATGCAACGCTTGTCGCGGTCGGTCCGTGGATGGGTGACCATCTTGCCATGACGAGTTCTTCCATGTTGGGAAGGCACGATAAATTGGTGGGTCCCGGCTGTCATTTTAACATCTTTGGCAGTCGTTACGGGTGGTTTATAAGCAGAAAGTCTGACAACCAGTCTTACCAACAGGTGCCAGCTTGCGCGGGTAACTTTGTTTGGAGGTCAGACAGGCAGTCGCTCCATGTAAAACACTGGTTCTCAGCTTCATCCGGTTACACTGGAAGCCGACCCCAACGTAGTTGGGAAAAGGCTAGGCAGATGAGTAAATTCAGCCGTATTTGCGCGACAAAATTCATTAGTATGTAAGCGCTACTAGTGGATAAACATTGGATTAGTCTTAAATGGGCTGATAGTATAGAAATAATTATTCTTTTCAGGGTACCTAAGCGATCCAGAGGAATTGCCAGGACTAGCTCATTTCTGTGAACACATGCTGTTTTTGGGGACAGAGAAGTATCCTGAGGTATGCAACATAGTTATAATGATACTAGCTTCCGCCTTCAGGTTTTATCCACGTCCCAAGGGCACTGCGTCCTGCACTTGGATAAAAGTATATGCTACTCTGTATAAATAAATATTTTTGTAAAATTGTGGCTTTATTACTACCAAATGTCCATGTATCATATACTTAAAAGATGTGACCTGGTTTATGGGATTTAAAATATTTACTCGTTTACAGCTATAAACATGTATTCAATTCAATAATATATGTTCAATTATCAAGATCATTCGGGTCGTAGTAACAGGGTGGTCACTTGGACGACTGTGGCGCCCTCATTGATTTTCTACTCTTTTATGTCGGACTATACATGTTACTCTGGCTTATAGGCTATATTATTAATAATATAATATATCGGGACACTTTTTCACACACGGTCGGTTAGTCCCATGGTGAGCTATTAATTAGCTTGTGTTATGGGTGCTAACACAACTGATAAACTATATATAATTACTCGTACGTATATATTTTTATAAATAGATACATATTATATTATAACACCCAGACCACAGCCAACAAACATGCTCATCACACAAATGTTGACCATTCCGGGAATCGAACCCGGCACCATCAGTTCGGCAGTCCGGCATGGTAACCATTGCGCCAACGAGGTCGTCTATATATTATTGCCAAATTTCTTTAAAACCTATCCGGTAGTTTAAGCGTAAAAGAGTGACAAACTTACCCATATACATCATTACGTGCTTTCGCATTTATATATTTACGAGCTAGTTAGCAAATCTAACAAGCCCTGGTGTCAGTTTTACATATCCGTAGTGCACAATTATTCTGGAACATTCGAAGCTGTGACCTAAGATTTAAGCAATTTCCAGGTCATACGTAGAGAACATTCTACTTACAACCTCGTTGTCGTATGACTGCCTCGTTGGTCTAGTTGTCGCATAGCCGGCTGCTGAGCACGAGGTCTCGGGTTCGATTCCCGGAGCGGGCCGAAATCCCTTTGTGGGTTTTAAAAACTTTCACAAAGCAGCCCGGAGTTGAAAGTTGGTGATTGATACACCCGTGCATCGGAGAGCACGTTAATGTTGGTCCTGCGCCTGATCTCTCTCCGGTCGTGTCGGATTGTCGTCCCATCGGGTTATGAGAGTGAGGGAATAGGGAGTGCACCTGTGTCTGCGCAAATGCTTGTGCACTATAATATGTCCTGCCCAGCTGGCTGATCTCCTTATATGAGAACAGCCGCCGTGGCAAGTAATCGGCTAGGACGCCATCATCATCACTTACAACCAATTATGTATTTGGAGTATTTACTTTAAAAATATTTACGTAATATTATATTTTCATAGGAGAATGAATACAACAAGTTTTTGTCGGAACACGGGGGCTCGTCGAACGCGTCGACATCTTCGGACCACACTACGTACTACTTCGATGTGCTGCCCGAACATCTGCACAAGGCTTTGGATATGTAAGTAATTGTTGTATTTACGGGCCCTTTCGGAGGTCCCAGATAAAGTTCTAGATAGCTATCTGATGTATAATGCTATTCAAATATTTTTAATTATTTTTTTTTCGAATTCTTACTCCTTTTTAATTTCTTAATAACCCTACATATTTTGTTTTATAAAAATATTTTATGTAACGACTGTCAAAGATGTTCAAATGACAGCCGGAACCACCCGTTTATCGTGCCTTCCGAAACACGGAAGAACTCGTTATAACAAGATGGTCNGTGTTTTACATGGAGCGATTGTCTGTCTGACCTCCACAACCTGGGCAACGCGATACCCATTGGTAAGACCGGTTGTAGACTTTCTGGCTTTTGACTACCCGCAACGACTGGCAAAGATGGTCAAATGACAGCCCATCAATTCATCGTGCTTTCCGAAACACGGAAGGACTCGTTATGACAAGATGGTCACCCATCCACGGACCGACCGCGCAAAGTGTTGCTTAACCTTATGATCGATCGATCCGCGCGGCTTTGTCTTAGCCACGAGCTTTTCGTGCTGTCTTTGAGTAAATTGTTATTGATATTAATTTCTCACTCCTTTCCTTTTTCCATTTCATTTTCTATCTCTCCAATTAAATTTTTTTGTTAGATACGTCTTTTTAACTATCGGGGGCAGAAGTGGTCTAGCAACTTTCAAACCTTCCATTTTGGAGCTTAATACATTGGCTGAACATAACGCATCCATAGGTTGGTCTGATTTTATTATCCGACTAAAATAGGAACGATGGCAAGTTGCCACTGCATTAATGACCCCGGACCATACATCACCTGCCTGGCTATTTCCCAATTATTTTGGGGTCGGCTTCCAGTCTCACTGGATGCAGCTGAGAACCAGTGTTTTACATGGAGCGACTGCCTGTCTGACCCCCACAACCCAGTTACCCGGGCATCCCGATACCCATTGGTAAGACTGGTGTCAGACTTCTTGGCTTCTGACTACCCGTAACGACTGTCAACGATGCTCAAATGGTTAGCCGGGACCCACCAGTTATTCGTGCTTCCGAAACCGGAAGAACTCGTATGACCAAGATGTCACCCACCACGGACCGACCGCGCCAAGCGTTGCTTAACCTTGTGATCGATCGATCCGCGTGGCTTTGACTTAGCCACGACCTCTTCCTATAAAATAATACATCAATATCAGTATTTCTCTCTTCCCAGCTTCGCCCAATTCTTCATATCACCCCTTTTCACGGAGTCAGCGACCGGCAGAGAACTGAGTGCCGTCAACTCTGAACACGAGAAGAACACCTCTTCAGACACGTGGCGCCTGGACCAGCTGAACAAGAGCACTGCCTCCCCCACACACCCCTTCCATAAGTTTGGTACAGGTGAGTCTGTCTGTCTGTCTGTCACAGTTGTGCAGCTGGGAACACGAGAACACCTCTTCAGACACGTGGCGCCTGGACCAGCTGAACAAGAGCACTGCCTCCCCCACACACCCCTTCCATAAGTTTGGTACAGGTGAGTCTGTCTGTCTGTCTGTCACAGTTGTGCAGCTGGGAACACGAGAACACCTCTTTAGACACGTGGCGCCTGGACCAGCTGAACAAGAGCACTGCCTCCCCTACACACCCCTTCCATAAGTTTGGTACAGGTGAGTCTGTCTGTCTGTCTGTCACAGTTGTGCAGCTGGGAACACGAGAACACCTCTTCAGATACGTGGCGCCTGGACCAGCTGAACAAGAGCACTGCCTCCCCTACACACCCCTTCCATAAGTTTGGTACAGGTGAGTCTGTCTGTCTGTCTGTCACAGTTGTGCAGCTGGGAACACGAGAACACCTCTTCAGACACGTGGCATAAAATGATTTCACTGTTATGAAGCTAAACTATGCCCGAGTGACATTCCTACTTAATATTATAGATGCGAAAGTAACTCTGTCTGTCTGTCTATTACGCTTTCACGCCTAAACCAGTGAGCTGATTTTGATAAAATTTGGTACAGAGATAGAATAGACCCTGGGGAAGAACATAGGCTACTTTTTATCCGGGTACAGGAAATAGCTCCCTCGGGAAGCGGGTGAAACCGCGGGAGACAGCTTGTTGCTTAAAAAGAGAAGGAATGAGCGTTAAATAAATCATCATCTGCCTAGCCTTTTCCCAACTATGTTGGGGTCGGCTACCAGTCTAACTGGATGCAGCTGAGTACCAGTGTGCCACATGGAGCGACTGCCTGTCTGACCTCCACAACCCAAAACAAACAAAAAAGGGCAACCCGGTAAGATTTCCCGGCTGTCACACTTTCTGGTTTCTGAATACCCAAAACAACTGTCAAAGATGTTCAAATAACAGCCGGAACTGACTAAATTATCGTGCCTTGTCATGACAAGATGGTCACCCATCCACGGACCGACCGCGCCAAGCGTTGCTTAACCTGACGATAGACACGAGCTCTTCATTAATTTATTCGACTAATATTACTATTATATTATTGTTTCCAGGTAACAGAGAAACTTTGGAGACGATACCGAAGTCAAAAGGGATAGATGTAAGAAAAGAACTGCTGAAATTCCACTCCAAGTGGTACTCGGCCAATATTATGACCCTCGTCATTGTGGGGAAAGGTAAGTCTAATTATGTAAGTAGGTACTAGTTACATAATAGTCAATAGAGATTGACGCGAGTTACTAAATTGACATAAAATATAGACTACTGGCCATATTTCAATTCGCATTTCCGATTCCATTTTCTTTGCTAGCCGATTCGATATTATAAAATAATCGATAAAATTTTGTTAGGTTACATCACTAATGGCCGGTTTCTGAGTCTCGCTATCGAAAGGTTATCTATTCATTTTTAAGGGAAAATGAATAGATAAACCACCGATAAAGGTGTTCAGAAACTGGCCATAAAACAATCAGTTATGAACAGTCGGGGAACTCATCATAAAACGAAAACAGTACGAGAACCAGTGTCGCCAAATTCACACATATTCCACTGAGAGTCACTGAGTGATTGTTGCAGTTCGGCGCAAATAGTTGCGTCGGGCCCAACAGCCTAATGGAACTGCCATTTGTTCTTTCTCTTCCGTGGTTGTGACAAACGGTAAACGGGACCCTACATTGAGCGTGGCACTCGCACTCGGCTGGTTTTTAGGGGTTCCGTACCCAAATTTTTTTTCCTTACCTATTACTAATATTAAGGAGGGTCTCCATACAATGAACGTGTGAAACCGCAAATTATAACTTTGTTATTCATACATTTGTATGAAAAACAAAGTTATTTTTTGTTTCCGAAAAATTTTTGTGTTTTGGCTAGTTGTAAGTAATAGATACGTTCATTTTTCATACATAATGGTACGGAACCCTTCATGCGCGAGTCCAACTCGCACTTGTCTAGTTTTTAATTGTATTTCCTTATTCTTCCAGAATCCCTAGATGACCTTGAAGAAATGGTGGTAAAATTATTCTCTGAGGTTGAAGACAAGTCGGTGACCGCTCCCTCATGGCCGGAGCACCCCTTCCCGCCGGAGCTGCGGCGCAAGAGGGCCTACTGCTACCCCGTCAAGGACTTGAGGTCCCTGTCCATCGACTTCCCTATACCCGATACGAGGAAACATTATAAGAGTGGGGTGAGTAGCAGTTTTATAGGGATTTCTCAGTGTGGGGTGAGTAAGAGAGAGTGTGTGTGTGTGTCTCTGTGTGTGTGAATGAGTAAGTGTGTGTGAATGAGTAAGTGTGTGTGTGAATGAGTAAGTGTGTGTGTGAATGAGTAAGTGTGTGTGTGTGTGAATGAGTAGGTGTGTGTGTGTGTGCTAGTGTTAGTGTGTGTGCGTTTGTGTGTGGTTGTATGTTTGAGTGTTTGTGTGTGTGTGTGCGTTTGTGTGAGTGGTTGTTTGTTTGAGTGTTTGTGTGTGTGTGTTAGGGTGTGTGTGTGTGTGTTAGGGTGTGTGTGTGTGTGTGTGAGAGAAAGAGTATGTTTGTGTGAAATAGTTCCCTGGGGACGCGGCTGAAACCGCGCCAAATAGCTAGTTAAAAGAAACAAATTAAACATTATAAAAGTTTCAGTTTTATTTAAGCGTTGCATTGCTTACCAAAAACTTCTCACAACCTTTACTTTTCGGTTTCAAGATTTTTTGTTTCTCTAAACGAATTTTACATTGTGTGTGTGTAGGTGCGCGCGTGTATGTACGTGTTCGTGTCTGTGTATGCGTGCGTGGGTATGTTGTATGTTTGTCCGGATACGGGAAGAAGGTTCCACGGAACAAAAATCAATACATGATAATAAAAATATTTGTTTTGTTCACAGCCGGGACACTACCTCTCTCACATGTTAGGACACGAAGGTCCAGGGAGCTTGCTGTCCGCGTTAAAAGCTAGAGGCTGGTGTAATAGGTAAGATTATTTAATGAAATATATTTTAGTATATTGTCTATACTAATATTATAGAGAGGAAAATTTTGTTTGTTTGTTTGGTTGTAATGAATAGGCTCAAAAACTACTGGACCGATTTTAAAAATTCTTTCACCATTCGAAAGCTACATTATCCACGAGTGACATAGGCTATATTTTATCCGGGTACGGGCAGTAATTCCCACGGGATGCGAGTGAAACCGCGGGAAAACGGCTAGTAATTAATAAAGTTAAACTTGATGCGACTGTACATTCATGTTATAAATTGGCTTACGTCGTTGTACGCCGCGTCTCGAGAAAACCGGCCAAGTGCGAGTTGGACTCGCGCACGAAGTATTTGTTGTTGTATCGGCAACAGAAATACATCATTTGTGAAAATTTCAGCATTCTAGCTGTCACGGTTAATGAGATATAGCCTGGAGACAGACAGACAGACAACGAAGTCTTAGTAATAGGGTTCTGTTTTACCCTTTGGGTACGGAACCCTAAAAACTTCTTCCCGCAAGTGCCTAAAAAGTAAGTTATATGTTATCTTGACAAAGATAAGCTGTATAACTGCTAAGTTTCATCAAAATCCATTCAGTCGTTTCTGCTTGCTAGAGTAACAAATGTACATATGTACATCCATACAAAAAAAAAATTGCCCTAAACTACGTCTGTATTTCAGGTGCGAATTAGGGTCATGGCACATTGTACCGGCACAGCTCCAACCCGGCAAATAACGTGTCATTTAGAACATTAAATCGTATGACGTATGATGTATTTCATAACGTCAAAACAAAAAAGCTGACGGCGGGCTGTCAGCGCGCGGTTTCCTATCTAACAACTCACGTTGTTATGAAATATATCATACGTCATACAATTTAATGTTCAAATTTAAATGACACGTTATTTGCTGTGCCGTGACCGTGCCGGTACAATGTGCCATGACCCTAAGACTTTTTACCCACATGCTCGAAGTATTTTCCCACGCGGGTAAAACCACGGACAGAAGCTAGTATTACTACAATACTAAAATATCCGCTTCTATTCTCCCACAGTTTAGTAGGAGGTACCCGTATAGGCGCCCGTGGGTTCGGCTTCTTTGGAGTGCAGGTCGATCTGACGGAAGATGGAGTGGCCCATATCGATGATATCATCAAGTTGGTGTTCCAGGTTTGTTGTTAAGCTGTGTAGTTTGTAATTAATTGTATTATTTTAGTTGTGTAATTAATGTGACGTTTCGTAACAGTCTGAAAAAGTCAACTCAAGAACGGCTGAACCTATTTGGCTGAAAATTTGTGGGAAGCTTAGATTTGAGGAAAGGACTTCGTAGGACACTTTTTGTATCTATTTATTCTCATCTAGGTACGGGAAGAAGTTTCCTCAAGACGCGGGTAAAACCGCGGCCTGTAACTAGTTTGAAATATATTTTTTTCCCGAAACAAAAAGAGGGACGCTATCAAGCTTGGCTTTGTGTTTCTGCAACACCGTAGCTATGAAACGAATAAACTGATTTGGAAAACCCATTTAGACGTAACCTAGTTCTTTTCAACTTACTTAATATCAGATTTACCCATACAATTAATAAAATCAGACATCAATTTTCCAAACCAAGCTGATTGACACCCGCAACTCCTCGTAGGCCCAGTTGAAAACCAGCGTCAGGCACTACGTGTCTGACATAAATGCTGAACTGGAGTCTATTTGGCACAACCATTTCTTTTATTGTTTTTTTTGTTATCTATACACAAACAGTAAAAAAGTCGTCTCTGCACATTAAATATTATTACAAAACAAAATATGTAAGGTTATTAAGAAATGAAAAAAGAGTAAGAATTCGAAAAAAAAAATTGTCTGTTTGTATATTTGTATGTTTGAAAGTTTGTCTTTTTGCACACGCTAATCTCAGGATCCACTGGACGGATTTTGATGAAAATTGGCAGATATGTAGCTTATATATCAGAATAACATATAGGCAAATTTTTTACCGGGTACGGGAAGTAATTTCCTCGGGAAGCGGGCGAAGCCGCTGGCAGAAGCTAGTTATATTAATAAAAAAAAATTCATGTGCGGTCTTGTGTCAATAAATGAATTTTCTTTCTTTCTTTTCTTTCAAACCAACTGCTATCTTATAACCCACATAATAAGGTCCACTTTCCATTGCCCACAGTACATGGAGATGCTAAAGACTGAAGGTCCACAGCGCTGGGTGTGGGAAGAGCAGAGAGACCTCATGGCCTTAGAGTTCAGGTACAAGGACAAGCTGGAGCCGAGGAGTTTGGTCACCGGACACGTACATCTGTTGCAGGCAAGTTTATTATCTGCCTAGCCTTTTCCTTACTGTGGTAACGGTTCTGGAAGAGCTCGTGGATAAGTTCTGTTAATATTATGGTAACAATATGTATGAATGTACAGACGACGGCAAATCAAGTTACCACAATCTGTCAAATTTCTGCAATAGATTTTCAACCTTATTACAATGGAGATAGGTTAATGTTCGATTGGTAAAATTTGACAAATTCGTATACTACCTGCTGTCGTCTGTACTAGTAGCGCCATCTGCAATAAGCTTTTGAGTTAATATGTAGTAGTAGTGCAATCTACTTAGATTTTGACAATAAATATTTAGTCTATTGAAACCGCCACTGTGTCTATTATTATCAAGTTCAAGCACGGATCGATCGTAAGGTTAAGCAAAGCTTAGCGCCGCCGGTCTGTGAAGAAAAGGGTTCTACATGTTTCGGAAGGTACGTTAAATTGGTGGGTCCCGGCTGTCATTTAAACATCTTTAGCAGTCGTTACGGGCAGTCAGAAGCCAGCAATTATGCGGCTTCCAGTCTAACAGGATGCAGCTGCGTACTTGTGTGCCACATGGAGCGACTGCCTGTCTGATCTCCTCAACCCAGTTTCCCGGGCAACCCGATACCCATTGGTAAGACTGGTTGTCAGACTTCTGGCTTCTACCCGTGACGAGCTGTTTATCGTGTTATGTAGGCAGTAAGAGCCAATTTAGTATTGAATCTATACCTACTATATAACATTATAAATGCGAAAGTAACTCTGTCTGTCTGTCTGTTACGCTTTCACGCCTACACCAGTGAGCCGATTTTGATGAAATTTGGTACAGAGATAGAATAGACCCTGAGAAACAACATAGGTTACTTTTTATCCGGGTACGGGAAATAGTTCCCTAGGGAAGCGGGCGATGCCGCTGGCAGAAGCTAATATTATAAATCTGAAGACTTTTTTTGTTTGAACGCTCTAATACTTATATTATAACAAATACTTATACGATTTAAAAAAGCCCTTTCAGTGTTAGATAGCCCATTTATCGAGGAAGGCTATAGGCTACTTTTTATCCGGGTGCGCGGAGTAGTTCCCACGGGGCGCGGGTAAAACCTCTAACAGTGGCTACTTATTTGACTTCTAAGTATTTTTTTGTGTTTTTTCAGGAATTCCCAATGGAAGATGTCCTATGTGCGTATTATTTGATGACAGAATGGAAACCTGAGTTGATAACGGAACTTTTGTCTTTATTGACACCTGAAAATGTACGCGTTGGCATCGTGGCTAAGTAAGTATCATAGAGAACCTATAGGCCACACTCTATCCAATAGGAGTGGAGAGATAAACAACCAATCATCATCATCATTGTATCGTCCCATTGCTGTGCTAGTACTAGTATGACTTAAAAATCACCGATTTACACAAAAATTAAATAAAAACTAAGAATCTTGAATTCAACGCCATCTAGCGGGAACATGGACATCAATAGACAGTCGCATTTACCTTAAGGTGCATTCGACCACTAGAAGCGGGAAATTCAAATATAAACTATGTCCAAATAAAAAACTGTCGAAACTATGATATTTCGCAATAAAAAGTTTTTTACAGTTACATTTGAATTGTAAGAAGTTTCGGAGTTAAACAAGGACATCAGAAACTACTTTGTGGGATATTATAACCGCCAATCATAAGATCACGCCTCATATTGAATGTTAACTTAGGTAAAACATGAAAAAACCATTTTATATTTGAATTTCCCGCTTCTAGTCGTCGCATGCACCTTAAGTAATAGTTGCATTGGCCGGGCCGAACCGCACACTCAAAAATTCATAGTTTTAAAAGTTTTGAGAAATCACGTAATTAATAGACTCTCTCTAAAAATACACATCTATGATATTTGGCAATTTATTTTGAAGCACCTATTTCAGGATTCGAGTAAACCCGCGTATAATAGGTAGTGTTATATTAATATTTCTTTGACAGGGGTTTCGCCGACAAATGTACGATGACCGAGCCTTGGTACGGAACTAAATATTTACAAGAGGACATCGAAGATTCTAAGATACAGGTATTTATTTAGTCCTATCTGTACTATTTTAATATACCGATTTAAAATATTGTTCACAGCTAGTATAGACTTCTGTACTAGTAATTTAATTGATAGAGTCGAAAAGTTTGTTTGTCTTATTGAGCGCAATAATATCAAAAACTACTGGCCCGATTTGAAAAAATCTTTCAGTGTTAGATAGCCCATTTAGAAGATTAGAATCTCAGTGTTAGGTGTTAGTTTTTTCGGGATACGGTTTAGACCACTGGCGGGCACTAGTATTTAGCAAAAATTACTGAACCGATTAAAATTAAATTTGATATACAGATAGGCTAGAGCTTGAGACAAACAAATGGCGGGTGAAACCGCGCGAGTTTCTATAATTTTTCATTGTTATTTTCTTTTAAACTAAGGGTCAATTCACACCGAGACGCGACACGACGCGACGCGGCTTTGATGTAGCGCGTATCTTAAAAACAAAGCAAATCGCGATATGCAGCACCGATCTTGCACGCCGCGCGTCACCGCTGCGTCAAGATGCGTCGCGCGGCGTCTCGAGGTGCAGCGCAACGTATCTGAATTCTCACAATTAAATGTGTATCGTTTCGTGTAGTGAATAAAGTATATTTTGAGTCGCTCTATGTAAAATCTGCGTGCAGCGTCGCGTCGCGTCGCGTCTCGGTGTGAATTGACGCTAAAGTATAAAGGGTCTTACATAAAAAAGATTAACACACGTTCAACACGTGTTTTAGAAAACTATCCATACAACATTTTTTTAAACACGTGTTGAACGTGTGTTTATATTTTTTTGTAGTAAGACCCAAATTCTCGCGTGTCATTTCATTGTTTTATGATTTTCTTATCTGTGATTTTCTTTATAATTAATTGTTTGCGCTTGTACAGACGACAGCAGGTCAACGTATACGAATCTGTCAAATTTTACCAGTCAAACATTAACCTACCTCCATTGTGATAAGGTTGAAAATCGATTGCAGAAATTTGACAGATTGTGGTAACTTGATGTGCTGTCGTCTGTACATAATAAACCAATTTCTCTTTCTTTCTTCCCCCAAGGAATGGAAGTCAGTGAAGCCCACCCCGGAGCTGCACCTGCCGCCGCCGAACGAGTTCATACCGACGCGGCTGACGCTGGAGACCGGCGACGACTCCACGGCGCACTCCGTCGCACCTACCGTCATTGTTGTGAGTTTGTCACGCCTACTAACCGACTGCACAGAGGGAGGTTCTCTGTCTTTCTCATCCGACTGTCGAGTGTTCAAACACTTGAGAAGATTTGGTCTTTTCTCTGTCGCGCCTACCGTCATTGTTATGAGTTTGTCACGCTTGCTAACCGACTGCACAGAGGGAGGTTCTCTATGTGAAGTGTCTCTACTTTTGTAACGCGGCTGGCGATAAAGTTTCGTCTTGAAAACCCGAGTGTTCTAAGTTTTGTGACGTTTAAAAAAACAAGATGGCGTCACTGCGATAGGTTGACGTAAAAAATGGTTGCTTTCAGCAATATGGGTATCAAATTAAAGGGTTGATGGTGATGATTCTAAAATGATATATCATTATCATATTCAAAAAAAAAATAACCGTTTAATATACAAACAAAAAAAAATACAATCCGTATTATGAACTTCCTTTTTGCGAAGTCGGTTAATAAGACTAGTCGTTACGGATAGTCAGAAGCTAGAAAGTCTGACAACCAGTCTTACAAGGTAGTGGGTTGCTGGTAGCTGGGTTGTGGAGGTCAGACAAATAGTCGCTCCATGGCATCTGTATCCATGAGAACCTCCTCCTTTTTGGAAAGTCGGTTAGTAAAAGCTAAATGTAAAGCCCACCCCGGAGCTGCACCTGCCGCCGCCGAACGAGTTCATACCGACGCGGCTGACGCTGGAGACCGGCGACGACTCCACGGCCCACTCCGTCGCACCTACCGTCATTGTTGTGAGTTTGCGGCTAATGTGTCGGCACCACATAGGTTGCCGACAGATTAGGCAGATTTGGCATCATGCCCAATTTCACGAACTGTCCATAAGTTTACGAGATCCCCTATTCTACTATGTAACAGGTTTGGGAGACCGTTAGAAGACTGTTTCGTTTTCACCAACCCTTAGGGCGTTTGTCCACCGCCGCCGTCACCAGACCGTCACTGAGAACAAGATTATTTCGGGCCGAGTTTAATATAACGTAACGGCGGATCGTTTGTCCACCGCGACCGATATCGCTGGTTTAGTTTGTACGGTGCGACGGCGACGGCAGTGTGTGGACAAGTTCATATGTGTTATGCATTGCCGGCACATCGGTCCGCCAAAATCTCGGGCGACGATCTAGCGGTCACGCCGATCTACTCGCAATTTCGGCGGCCGGGATGACGTCGCTCGGGTGACGGATGTCCGGTGGACACGCGGCTCAAGTAATCTATCTGTCGCAGCCAACTAGTTGAATTAGCCAGCCAATTGGATCGACATCCAATGAATTAGCGGAAAATCAACTAGGCAAGTGACTGAAGACAACGTTTAACAAGATGGCCAAACGTCATTTAGCCATTAGGTATTGGCTAGCTAATTCACATGTACTCGTATTATGTCGCAGTCGAACGGTACAATCCGCCGTATTAGGTACCTTACGGCCAGCCGTTATTAAAAGCAGGGCCGTTATGTATTTACGGAGTTATTAGTCCTAAATTGTAGATTGTGAACTTGTAGTTTTATGCAGCAGGCATTATTTCTATCACGGCTACGGCGCTGCGGGGCTCCGGCGGTCCCACGCGAGTTTATCGTCGCAGATAGGTTTAACGCTCACCACCGCAGCTTCGGCTTGCTGGCCGGCGGTGCCGGCCAGCCTCAGCCGCGGTGGCAAGTGTTACAACCACCTGCTCCTCAACTCGCGGCCCGCCTCGCCTCTCCGCGCCTACGCGATTTTGAATTACACTCTAGGGGTAGGGCAGACAAGACTGCGTGAAGTCGGATTTACCGCAATTCGTTTCTGCCATTAAAACCTAACTTCCACCAATTTTTTTTTCATAATAAGTTCGAAATAATACGCATTATTTAACACAATACTTAGGACAATTTCGAACATTATGGTTACTGAAGTAAGAAAATCCGGCTAATCGTGGATCCGCCGTCATACATAACGGTCCTATTTTTGATATCTGGCCGTAATGTAATACGGCGGATTAAACGAACAGACAGCGACATATACTTGGCGGGATGGAATTTAGTCATTTTAAAAGGGCTGATTTTCAATACGCCAAGTCGTTAAACGTTGAATGATTCTAGTTCAATCAACTATCGGCCTAGGCGTACAGTTGGATGTCGACGTTTTATTAACCGCCTAGGCGTTCTATTGGGTGGCTAATTCAACTAGTTGGCTGCGACATATCTATATCTATCTATCTATTCTATATCTATACATATAATAAAACAGTAAAAAAATCGTGTCTGTACATTTAATATTTTTACAAAACAAAATATGTGCGGTTATTAGGAATTGAAAGAAGAGTAAGAATTCGAAAAAAAGATTTTGTCTGTTTGTATGTTTGTATATTTGTATGTTTGAATGTTTGTTTGTTTGTCTGTTTGCACACGCTAATCTCAGGATCCACTGGACGGATTTAGATGAAACTTGGCAGACATATAGCTTATATATCGGAATAACATATAGGCTATATTTCTTTTGGAAATTTGCTCTTTAAGGGGGTAAAAAGGAGGGGGTAAATTTGTATGAAACTCCGTCAGTTTTGAAGCTAATTCGATTAAAATTAATATTTGGCTATTTGGTTAGAAATTAAGAATGACGCAATAATTATTTTTGGAAAATTTGCCTTAACGGGGGTGAAAAAGGGGGGGTAAGTGTCTATGCAACTCCGTCAGTTTTTAAGCTAAATCGATGAAAATTAAAGCTGTTTCTGCACTTCGTTGTGTGACGGTGTCGCTGTTTTTCACACGGACTGCTTTATGTAGCTTTCTCGCGCGTAACTAGCTCCGATAAGTGTTCACTTTTACCGATAGATGGCGTTGTCCATACATTCTAAAAAGGCAGTCAATGCAATGCAATGGTATGGTATGATATGTCTGAAACATCTCGAATCGTCTCGCGCAACCCGACGTTTCCCCGGGCTCTTAGAATTCAACATCAGACGTTTAAGAATTTTCATTTTGACGACCCGTTATCGCTGGCATAAGCGACATGTTCCGCGTACGAAGTCGCGGGCAGAAGCTAGTGTAATATAAATGCATGTACCGCTACTTCGGCGCCGTCATCTCGTTCTCGTTGACGTGACGGTGACGGCGGCGGTGGACAAACGCTCTTAGGGTTCGGAATGTCGATGGAACCACATTATATTTTGGGACTGGGTAAAGGTTTTTAGTAAAGGATCCCATATTTCGGCGGTAGTATAGGGAGCAGTATATATGTTAATGAAATTGGGCATGAGATGATTATTATTTTGCGAAAAAAAATATTCGTTATACCTATTTCATTCATTTCCGTGCATCGTTAATGTCGGTACTGCTCGTGCTGTATCCCCCGGTGGTGTGGGAGCGCCCCCCCCCGCGCTATGCTGGTGAGGCGCCGGGAGTGCAGCTGTGTCACAGCGACATGTGCCGCTACTGTCATATGTGCATAGCAGCTGACTGATCTCTTATATGAGAACAGCCACCGTGACCGACAATCGGCTAAGACGTCATTATTATATAGGTGTTTTTGTATCTTCCAGGATTCGCCATTAATGAGGCTATGGTTCAAGAAGGACAGTGAATTCCATCTTCCTAAAGCAGTTATGACATTCGACTTAGTCAGGTAATCTATACTATTATTATAAAGAGGTAAAATTGTAAATTTGTAAGTTTGTTTGTAGGGGGTAATCTCTGGAAGTAATGAACCGATTTTTAAAAAATGTTTCACTGGTAAAAAGCTGCATTATTCGTGAGTACTATAGGCTATATTTTATACGGGTACGGGCAGTAATTCCCACGAGACGCGAGTGAAACCGCGGGAAAACGGCTAGTATTCTATATTTTTGTAGCAGACTAGCTGTTTCTCGCGGTTTCATCCGCATGCTGTGGAAACTGCTTCCCACTCCCGGATAAAAAGTAACCTTTATTTTATTCTGGTGTATAACTGCCAAGTTTCATCAAAATCCATTAAGTCGTTTTTGCTTGAAAGTGTAACATACATCCTTAAAATGTATTAGTTTAGTACGTGCTGTTATCTACATGCTATCGGGCGATCTTCACTGCCTTATAAAATGTGGTCTATACTAACAAAATTCTTATGCGTACTTAATGTGCCAATGTCGTTTTATTTTCACTCTTCCTGACATCCTTCGTGACAGTTGGTACAAAAACGAAAATTGTGTCCTAATACTTAATTATCATGAAGACGTTGACGAGTTATGCTTTTTCGTGCGTACAGACACCGGTCATCGATTTATTATATGTAGCTTGGCTGTTTTTTAAGTGTTCCACACGAGTGTGTGTGGTGTTACTGTCAATAGCGACGATAGAGAGGCTTATTCCCGGTGCCTCCAAAAATTATGCTCAATGTGATCGATAACTGAAAAGTTTAAAGAAATAAAAACCCCACGAGTTCAAAACAGTATTTCAATTATTTATTTCTGTCTTACTATCAAAGTACATTAAGGCGTTTCCACACTAGACGGTAATTCCGTCGCCGAAATTCCGCGGCGAAACGCCAATACATGTTATTGCATATAAAATACAAATAACGGGCACACTACGCACGGAAGATCGGTCGTTCCGTTATTTATATTTTATATGTAATAATATGTATTGGCATTCCGCCGCGGAAGTTCGGTGACGGAATTTCCGTCTAGTGTAGCAAAGGCCTAAGGTTCAATACCTACGACCCCGCTACCCGCGGGACCTAAGGCGTGTCCCTAACGTATTTACCAAACGATAGGGATATCCATACTAATTTGTAATATCATGAACTTATTTTTTTACCCCTGTATTTTTTTTTCTCCCCAGCCCCCTAGCATACATGGACCCCTTAAGTTGCAACCTAACATCAGTGTGGGTGCTCCTACTCCGCGATAGCCTCCAACAGTTCGCGTACGCCGCCGAACTGGCCGGCCTGCGCTGGAGCATCGGCAACGCCAAGTATGGTATTAGCGTGAGTATTGCTGGCACTAGACCTGTCTCTAGTGTACGCGCGCGTCTCTAGCGTACAGTTCGCGTACAGTTCGCCGAACTGGCCGGCCTGCGCTGGAGCAAATTGGAAATTAAATATAAAATGGGTTTTTTGATATTTTACTTAAGTTTACAATCGATGTGAAGCGTGATACTATCATTTGCGGTTATAATCAAATCAAATCAAATCAAATACCTTTATTTTCAGGCTACATTGGCCCATAGATATATACCTTATAGACTAACATATATATAATATAAAATACACAACTTGTTAGTAAATATAAACTTAAATCTATGTTAGTAACACTTCCTATGCACTACGTCACTGTGCGTTCGAGTGGCACTTGTCCGCGGAAGCGACGGAACACCACGTCCTGTGGCCAGAAGTTTTCGTCCAACACGAGGTGCAGGAAACACGTCGGCACTCGCACCACGAACGCCTTGAAGTTGGCGTTATGGCGCGACTCCAGCAGCTGCACTCTCGGGGCGTACTTCAGCTTCTGACGCACGTACTCCACAATGTCCTCCGCCTTAGTGGTGTAGTGTAGGCGGGAGATGTACACCGGGGTGTTCGGCTTAGCAGCACGGATTTTGATATTGGTCTCCGCAGGAGCCGTGCCGCAGCGATTCTTGTTAGTTCGCTGACGGCGCTTCTTTCTTTGCACCGTCACGAACCCATCATCATCAGCCTGATCTGATCCCTTTACGATCACAGGCTTCTTTGTAGTACCCACTGTACTACCGGCGACGCTGGCGTAATCTCGACGAA
>NWSH02000531.1:4359622-4377091 GCA_002382865.2 Heliothis virescens | reverse complement strand
GGCGACAAAACTGCTGACGCGAAACTTGCACCCGATACATCGAGGCACGCTCCGCGCCGCATGTTTACGTTCGATGCACCCGCCGGTGACCCAGTTACCGTTGCCGATTTACGCAACTCGTTGAGTTCGCTGCGCAAATCAGCGACAGTAATTTGGGATGCATCCAACTTCCGTTGCACATCCGCAAGACTTGCCTTTAGGAAGACGATGTCCTTCAAAAGGCTTGTAACGTCGACGTGGTCGAAGGTGACGGGAGGAAGCTTGTTAAGATCCTTCGCCACAAACGTAGGCACGTCGTCCGGATCGGTCTCCTTTAGCAGCGTGATGATATCTTGAATGCTTTTCTTCGTCCCGTCACGCCGGCGGGACACCGTCTGGTCGCTCTTGTTGAGCAACCGGTACAGCAGCTGCTTAGAAGCAGCGACGTCATCCTCGCTGAAGTTCGTAGCGCAGATCTGGACAGCGGACACCTCGTCCATCACGTCCAGCTTCTGCTGCAGGAACGCCAGCAGTTCATTCGCCACAAGTTGTTCACTCATGGCGATTAAAAAATGACGAGCAACGGCTTGCGCCGCGCTATTACAATTTATGTTAATTAAATTTAACGTGTCAGCACCACGACTGCATCGAATCGCAGCTAGTACGAGACTTGTATATAATAAACCTCAAAGTAATTTTTGATGTCCTTGTTTAACTCCGAAAGTTCTAACAATTCAATTATTATTCGATAAACTTTTTAATCCGAATTAGAATAGTATATCGATTATGAGATATATTTACATATATACTTTGATAGGTACACCAATTTTTACAGTTTTGATCTTAAAACCAATTAAAATAGGTGACATAATGGGCGGCCTTATCGTTAAGAGCGATCTCTTCCAAAGAACCTTATTTGAATTATAAGAACTTTCGTATATCTATACTAATATTATAAAGCTGAAGAGTTTGTTTGTTTGAACGCGCTAATCTCAGGAACTACTGCTCCGATTTGAAAAATTCTTTCAGTGTTAGAAAGCCCATTTATTGAGGAAAGCTGTAGACTACTTTTTATCCGGGAGCGGGTGAAACCGCTGGCAGAAGCTCGTAATTTTATATATCACGACTCCATCAACTTATCCCATTGTTTCTTAATAGATTAATGGCAATGTGCACCACTATCGGAACATTATTTATTCGTTTTAAAAGAAATCCAAAAAGTTGCCTCGTCCCCAACTTGAGGATATAATTTATTTTGCATAAGCAATGGAAATTGTGGAGCGTTTAACGAGAACCGTTCATAANAAGTAGTTCCCACGGGACGCGGTTGAAGCCGCTGGCAGAAGCTAGTAAAAGATAAGATCACGTCTCCTAACGAATATTAACTCAGATAAAACACATTTTATATTTGAATTTTCCGCCACCAGTCGATGTTTTCACCCTAATGTAATATTGTAATTTTAACTAACAATATTGTATTTTTTGTAATCTTAAATGTATGTTTTCTTTTATTACATGTATTTTATTATAGCTAATTAGTATGTCATTGTTGGCAAAACATAGCGCACTTTTATTATTTGTAAGACCTATACTTCTTCTTATCTCACTCGCTGCAGGTTTAATCACCTAACAAGCCCTAGTGTCAGAGTTTTCTCAAATCCGCCTGACGGCCTCTGACGTAGAATTATATACGACCGCTACTAAGTAGCATTCGAGGACGACGGCTTTAGGCTGATTTTAGAGTCACGCTTACCGGGCGCTGACCGTCAGCGCCGACAACCGAAAATGTATGAAATTCTAGGAAGCGTTTTTGAATAACGCGTAGCTCTCAGCGCGGACAATGTTCAGACAAAGTACGCGCGTAGCTATCAGGGCCGATAGTCAGCGTGACTCTAAAATCAACCTTACGTGCCCTCCCAGGCACGGGGGTGTAACACCGCCAACTTCCAAACTCCAGGCTGCTTTGTAAAAGTTTCTAAAACCCACAAAGCGATTTCGGCCTGGTCCGGGAATCGAACCCGAGACCTGTGATCGGCAGTCGCGCTATGCGACCACTAGACCAACGAGGCAGTCAAGACCTATACAATGTTACACCTATGTTTGACAAATAAAACATTTCTGATTTCTGTATCTTATGTACGCAGGTAACTATAGATGGGTACGATGACAAACAGAGCGTGCTACTGGACAAGATCATAGACCATATGATCGGGTTCACGGCTGACCCGAAGCGGTTCCACATCATGAAAGAGAACCATATACGAGCTATCAGGAACTTTGAGGCCGAACAACCTTATCAGGTGAGGAATAAGTGTGTTTTTAGGGTTCCGTACACCCAAAGGGTAAAACGGGACCCTATTGCTAAGACTTCGTTGTCTGTCTGTCTCCACGCTGTATCTCATAATCCGTGATAGCTAGAAAGCTGAAATTTTCACAAATGATGTATTTCCGTTGCCGCTATAACAACAAATACTTAAAATTGAAAAAAATATATAAAGGGGGGTACCCATACAATAAACGTGTGAAACCGCAAATTATAACTTTGTTACTCATATATTTGTATGAAAAACAAAGTTATTTTTTGCTGCCCGAAAAATGTTTGTATTTTGGTTAGTTGTAGGTAGTTGGTACGTTCATTTTTCATAGATAATGGTACGGAACCCTTCGAGCACGAGTCCAACTAGCACTTGGCCGGTTTTTTAAAAGAGAACATTTTTTCCAGCATGCGGTATACCAGCAAGCTCTCTGCTTGGCTGATGTGGTGTGGACCAGATGTCAACTCTTGGAGGCGGCTGATCGTAAATATACATACTATTAATCTAACGGATTTTTGAAACATGTAATCTAGATACTATAGTATTTTTACGTTATCACGAGTTCCCTGACAGATTTAAGTTTTCCATCACACGCATACTTCTTAAGACCGATAACAAATAAACCAACAAAACAACGTTATTTTAAAGTATTGTCTCTTTGTTAATTTTTCAGTAAACTATATTTCCCGATATTTTAAATGAACTTAATAAATATGAATGGCCAATAAACTAAATAATTGATGTTAAAAAAATATGATTTTAAAAAATGTCGTAAATGTCAAATGCATGAAATGGAATGAGACTTGCGTCAATAGAGATTGACACAAGTTACTGAATCGGTAAAATAATCGATGTAGACTAGCGGCCGTATAAAAATTCGCAGTTCCGATTTCATATTCTTTGCAAACCGATTCGATTTAAAAAAATATTCGATTAAGTTTCGTTAGGTTGCATCACTATAACTATCAGTTATGATCTGTCAGGGAACTCATGATAAAATAAATGGACTATAGAAAGTAATCTAATTGATTCTGATCATTGTTCTAGTCATAATTTCAGGTTTTGCCCATATAATATAACACGTACTTTTTTCACTCGCATCCCGTGGGAATTACTGCCCGTACCCGGATAAAATATAGCCTATGTCACTCGTGGATAATGTAGCTTTCGAATGGTGAAAGAATTTTTTAAATCGGTCCAGTAGTTTTTGAGCCTATTCATTACAACCAAACAAACAAACAAAGTTTTCCTCTTTATAATATTAGTATAGACAATGCACATTTTCAAAGTATTGTCAATTTTTATAATATTTTTATTTTTAGGCATGACGCCAGAAATGGTAAACGATTTCGCGGCTCGCATGATCCGCAAAGTTCACATAGAAGGTTTCATGTACGGGAACCTATCCCGCGAGAGGGCGCTGCATATCGCTCAGTCTGTTGAGAATAGGTAAGTTTTTATCTATCATCATCATCGTCATCATCATTTGTATCGTCCCACGTGTGTGCTGCGGCCTCCTCTCACACAGAGAAGGATTGAGCGTTAATCACCACGTGCAAGAGATGCTGGTTGCTGTACTCACACTTTATAGTCCAGGTTTCCTCAAGATGTTTTCCTTCACCTTTAATCAGCTAATGATGGCTAAGATATACTTAGAAATTATATGCAAACTAAGAAAACAACAGTTTCACAGGTCCCAGTTAAAATAATAAATAGCTATCTCCCAGATAGTGCTATACATCTTCCTACCCTTATCCCAATTTATTTGTGGTTGGCAGCATGTTTTCTTCTTCCATTCTCTTCTATCTGCCGTCATCTCACAAGTAACATTCTTCCTCGCCATATCGACAGATAGGCCATATAAATGTTTTTTAATTTTGATTACTTTTCAACAGCATGATCTTTATCTGGAACCAATGAAAGTGGCCATTATTTATTAAAAATGTCGTTTAATATAGTGTATTTTTTATTTTCAGATTACCTAAAGATGCGACTCCTTTATGTGCCCAACAATTACTGCTACACAGAGATATAGAAATTGAAAAAGGTAATATTTCAACTTACATACATATAGTGCCACTGCATTTTTGTGCACTTGACAGCTGTCAGTTTTCAAGGGATGACAGTAACTGTCAACTACACGAAAAACTGTCTGACCATAAATCCGTATTCCATTCCATTAAATCTTTAAAAGCAATGTTGGACTGAAATAAAAGTTAGTTGCGACACGCCATTAAGTTTGGAGACAACTATACCATATTTATAATAACAATAATATATAGATTTAGTGTGGCAACTCTTTTGGATGTTGTGTGATCTTTATACTTCAAATATTTTGTACGATTTATGTTTGTAAATAATAAAAAACCGGCCAAGTGCGAGTTGGACTTGCGCACGAAGGGTTCCGTACCATTATCTATGAAAAAAGTACAATAGTAATGGTCAAGTGTGAGTTACTTAAGTTGCGCATTATTTCTAATAGATGGCGCTACTAGTATACAATTTTGCAATTAATTAATATAAATCAACAGCCTTAATATATATTTTTTTAATTTTTTGTATTTGTTGTTATAGCGGCAACAGATATACATCATTTGTGAAAATTTCAGCATTCTAGCTATCACGGTTAGTGAGATACAGCCTGGAGACAGACAGACAGACAGACAACGAAGAATTAGTGATAGGGTTCCGTTTTACCCTTTGGTACGGAACCCTAAAAAACAACAGAAAAACACGTCTTTATAAGTGCACGTCTTGAAACCTTATCGTGGTCAAAGTTCATTACAAGATCTTTCTAAAAAGTCCAAACACGGCTATGATACGATATTCCATCATGAAGTTCCAGTTCATATCTTCCGGCTTCATCATGAGATCTGGGGGGTGATTCTCTAACGCAAAACATCTTTACAACCAAAAAAATCATCGTTGCAACATCTATAAGTGCGCGATCGCAGCGCTTCAACGATGTTGACGGCGCGACATAGAACTAAAATATGGTTCCAAATGTATGAAAAATCATCCTCGCCTTCGACGACAACGACGACTTCGCCTTCGATTTTATCCTTCAAACCGAAAAGCTTGTCATTTGTGAGGTCGTCGTTGTTGTCATCTATGATGTGTCAGTTAGAGAATCGCATGGCAGATCGACAGTACCATATTATTATATTGTCACCCAAACTACATATAACTGCCAATTTTCATGACGTTACGATCCTTGGAAGATGGTTAAATAAGTTATATTAGATTTGATTACATGTTAGTTACATACAGGTCGCCGTCCCACCGCGCTATGAGAGTGGGGAATAGGGAGTGCACCTGTGTCACAGCTAATGTGCCGCAACTATAATATGTCCATAGCAGCTGGCTGATCTGTTTATATGAGAACAGCCGCCGTGACCGACAATCTAGCTTGGACGCCATTATTTGTAATGTTTTTATACGATATAGCTTCTGCCAGCGGTTTCACCCGTGTCCCGTGGGAACTACTGCGCGCACCCGGATAAAAAGTAGCCTATAGCCTTCCTCGATAAACGGGCTATCTAGCACTGAAAGAATTTTTCGAATCGGACCAGTAGTTCCTGAGATTAGCGCGTTCAAACAAACAAACTCTTCAGCTTTATAATATTAGTATAGATCTGTTTGTGATTAAAAATAAAATATTTTTTCCAGGATCATGGCATATTAGAGAGACGACAAACAGTGTCCACCGGTCCTCTTGTGCGTCCCTCTACTACGACTGCGGAGTCCGACAGTGTCGCGCCAACGTGACCTTGGAACTGCTGGCGCATACGCTGGCTGAGCCGTGCTTCAGCATGCTGCGGACTAAGGTAGCTTGTAGTACATGTAGACAGACAGACAGACAGACCTGTGATGTCGTTATACTACGTCCGACAGTGTCGCACCAACGTGACCTTGGAACTGTATACTCCGTCCCGTGAACTATCTCCACTTAAAATATCACATCAATCTGTCGCTCGATTTTGACGTAAAAGACGGACAAATAAACAAACACACTTCTGACTTTATAAAATCTCTAGCATCTGCCAGCGGCTTCGCCCGCCTTCTTAAAAAACTCCTTTTCGCACATATCTAAAAAGTAGCATGTATATTAGTCACAGTCATCCAGTAGTTTTAGCGTTAAAGAGGAACAAACATCTATTCATACAAAACTTTCATGTTTTGAATATATTTTCTTCCAGGAACAACTAGGCTACATAGTATTCAGTGGGCTCCGAAGGTCCAATGGGGTCCAAGGGTTCAGGGTGATAGTTCAGAGTCACAGACATCCTGAATACTTGGAGGAGAGGATAGAGAGCTTCCTGCAAGGATCGCTGGTAAGTCACTGTGATCTGCCTAGCCTTTTCCCAACTATGCTGGATGCAGCTGAGAATTAGTGTGCCACATGGAACGTCTGCCTATCTGATCTCCATAAACCCAGACAACCCGATGCCGTTGGTAAGACTGGTTGTCAGATTTTCTGACTTCTGACTACCTGTAACGACTGCCAAAGATGTTTAAATTACAGTCCGGACGTACTAATTTATCGTGCCTTCCGAAACACGGAGGCACTCGTTATGACAAGATGGTCACCCATCCACGGACCGATCGCGCCAAGCGTTGCTTAACCTTATGATCGATCGATCCGCGCGGCTTTGACTTAGCCACGAGCTCTTTTTATCTAATATGAATAACTATTTACCTGGGCTGGCAACGTCGCATTTGAAACTTTGGTTCACATGTCCACATATTGGAGCAAGAGCCAGTGGCTGCCAGACCTTCGTGATTTTATAAAAGCTGAAATTTCTCCCATATGTGCCTCTAGTATAGATAATAACAATCCCCACACATGATACCTGGGTAGTGGTTGCTTTAGCAGATAACAGGTAACAAAGGTGTATAAAATTCCATCTCAAATTCGTTATTTTATAAAACTTAATTTTGGGATATTTTATTCGTGATAATATCAGAATTCACCTTATTCATTGCCAGACACTTCGTATGGTTGCAACCCCCTGCCAGACACCCCTAAACTATGATAATTTGTAGTTCTACTTTCGTCATTTTATAAAAGCTGAATTTTATATATGTTATTTGAGACACTATGTTAAGATGTTTTCTCGAGAGCCAGACAGTTCCGAAGGTTGTTTCATCCTGCCAGACGCAATAGCGGCAATATACCATAGTTAAGCAAATAAGCAATATGTTCTAAAATACTAAGACTTGGTAAGTGGAGTGTTAAGACGAAATGTAGGGCCCAAAAAGACCTTTCGATTGGTATATGACTCATTACTAGAGGGAGGATACCATTCCTTAAATCCATATTAAGTATCGGCAATATACCTTAGTTAAGCCATATGTTCTAAAATACTAAGAATTGTTAAGTAGTGTGTTAAGACGAAATGTAGCGCTTAAAAAGACCTCTTGATTGGTATATGATTCATTACTAGAGAGGAGATATCATTCCTTAAATCCACATAAAGTATCGACATTACGCCTTAGTTAAGCAACATCTTTTAAAATACTAAGACTTGGTAAGTGGAGTGTTAAGACGAAATGTAGGGCTTAAAAAGACCCCTTGATTGGTATATGATTCATTACTATAGAGGAGATATCATTCCTTAAATCCACATAAAGTATCGACATTACGCCTTAGTTAAGTGGTGAAGATCTTATATTATTTTATGAGGAGACTTTAAAGAAATGTAAAACAATTTTAAAGGAGAATGGGCGAAATGTTTGGACGAAATGTCGATACTTTATGTGGATTTAAGAAATGATATCTGCTCTCTAGTAATGAATCATATACCAATCAAGAGGTCTTTTTAAGCCCTATATTTCGTATTAACATTCCACTTGCCAAGTCTTAGTATTTTAAAACATGTTACTTAAATAAGGCGTAATGTCGATACTTTATATGGATTTAAGGAATGATATCTCCTCTCTAGTAATGAATCATATACCAATCAAGAGGTCTTTTTAAGCGCTACATTTCGTCTTAACACACTACTTAACAATTCTTAGTATTTTAGAACATATGGCTTAACTAAGGTATATTGCCGATACTTAATATGGATTTAAGGAATGGTATCCTCCCTCTAGTAATGAGTCATATACCAATCGAAAGGTCTTTTTGGGCCCTACATTTCGTCTTAACACTCCACTTACCAAGTCTTAGTATTTTAGAACATATTGCTTATTTGCTTAACTATGGTATATTGCCGCTATTGCGTCTGGCAGGATGAAACAACCTTCGGAACTGTCTGGCTCTCGAGAAAACATCTTAACATAGTGTCTCAAATAACATATATAAAATTCAGCTTTTATAAAATGACGAAAGTAGAACTACAAATTATCATAGTTTAGGGGTGTCTGGCAGGGGGTTGCAACCATACGAAGTGTCTGGCAATGAATAAGGTGAATTCTGATATTATCACGAATAAAATATCCAAAAATTAAGTTTTATAAAATAACGAATTTGAGATGGAATTTTATACACCTTTGTTACCTGTTATCTGCTAAAGCAACCACTACCCAGGTATCATGTGTGGGGATTGTTAGTATCTATACTAGAGGCACGTATGGGAGAAATTTCAGCTTTTATAAAATCACGAAAGTCTGGCAGCCACTGGCTCTTGGGCCATATATTTTCTCACAAAAAGACTTTCTCATAGCACAACATAATTAAATTGGTTAAACTTAAATTACAAATAACTTTAAAATTATGCCATTTAAACTACTACTGTCTGTGTACGATATGTTTGACAAGAGCCATAGAAATATTATTCAAAATTAATGTATAACCTCAGGAACACGGTGTATTAAGGTGAATGCGACCAGTAGAAGCGGGAAATTCAAATATAAAATGTTTTTTTTATGTTTTACCTAAGTTAACATTCAATATGAGGCGTGATCTTATGATTGGCGGTTATAATATCCCACAAAGTAATTTCTGATGTCCTTGTTTAACTCCGAAACTTCTTACAATTTAAATGTAACTGTAAAAAACTTTTTATTGCGAAATATCATAGTTTCGACATGATCACGCCTCATATTGAATGTTAACTTAGGTAAAACATGAAAAACCATTTTATATTTGAATTTCACGCTTCTAGTGGTCGAATGCACCTTAATTAATTATTTTTCAGGAATATTTAGAAAACATGTCAGACGAAGAATTTCTGAAGCACAGAGCTGCTTTGGCGGCGCAAAGGCTTGAGAAACCAAAACGTATGTCTTCGAGGGCTGCGCAAATATGGAACGAAATCACTGCGCAGGTAAATTGAACTGATTTCTAGCCAAAGTATTATAGACTACTAGCTTCTGCCAGCGGTTTCACCCGCGTCCCGTGGGAACTACTCGGCGCACCCGGATAAAAAGTACCCTATAGCCTTCCTCGATAAATGGTCTATCTAACACTGAAATAATTTTTCAAATCGGACTAGTAGTTCTTGAGATTAGCGCGTTCAAACAAACACACAAACTCCCGATTAGCCGATATCCGTAGTTTTGCTATTAGAGATTCTAATTTTACACCCTTATCTGTTATTATGTTTCTATACTAATATTATAAAGCTGAAGAGTTTGTTTGTTTGTTTGGTTGAAAGCAAAAAATTCCTTCGGTGTTAGATAGCCTATTTATAGAGGAAGGCTGAAGGTTACTTTTTATCCGGGTGCGTTTAATAGTTCCTACGGGATGTGGGTAAAACCCACTGACCTCTATTAATACCACTGGAGTGGCTGCTGTCAAGGTTTTTTGGGCCTGTTTGATAATCGCCAATTTTGGCGCTGTCGGACGTAGCGAGTGTCTGTGATACTAAAACAGTGGCCCCTTATTGGTCCATATCAGCCACGTCATATACATCACAAAGTGACAAACATAATTGTTTTTAAAAAATGTACACGTAGTTTGCAGCCATTTGCATTATACGTCAAAATTAGTTCGCTGGACACTCGTTAGTTGCGTTTCAAAGCGACACAAAAAATTGCTGTCAAACGCTTAGAACAGCCTGTCTAGTGGTATTATAGAGGTCAGTGGTGAAACCGCTGGCGAAAGGAAGTAATTTATATGGAGCTTAGATACGTTATTGAAATAAAGTAGATAAGGGACCTTCATGTCTGTCTGTTTGTAGCCTTTAGGCTTTATATAATCTTTAATCTTTAGATTTGGAAGTATTTTCATTGCCAAGCTGTTATAAATTGTGTAGTCATTGAAATCTTCTTCTTCTTCCTGCCCTTATCCCAATTTATTTGTGGTCGGCGCAGCATGTTTTCTTCTTCCATTCTCTCAAGAGGAAACTTATCTTGTTTGTTTGTATAACGAATCGATTTGAAAAATTCTTTCAATGTTAGGAAGTTAGATCATCCCAAGAGCATAGACTGTAAGTTATTCCACCATACGCGGGTGAAACCACTGTAAACAGAGTGCCTATTCCGAGTTTTGCAAGTTAACTTTTTCGATACGTAAATTAACATACAACTTAATCACGTAGCATTTATTTTTAGAACTGTTTATTTAATATAACTGTCATCGGTTTTTGGTCGTATAATAAACACGTTCACTCGTTCGTGAAATAGTTATTAACCGGCAAAATGAATGAAAGGGAAATATTCATATCAAGTGATGTAACATACGACTCTTTAATTCAGCTGAGTTACAATTACGTATCAAGAACGTAAACTTGTTAAACTGAGAATCAGCACTGCTAGTAAGATATGAAATTACTGAACACCATTATATGTATGTATGTCACATTTGTATTAATTAATCTTTTTTGAAGAGTACCGAAGCAACTAAACAATAATCCGTACTTTATATAATAAATGCGAAAGTAACTCTGGCTGTCTGTCACGCTTTTACGCCTAAACCAGTGAGCCGATTTTGATGAAATTTGGTACAGAGATAGAATAGACCCTGAGAAACAACATTTTATTCGGGTACGGGAACTAGTTCCCTCGGGAAGCGGGCGAAGCCGCTGGCAAAAGCTAGTTTGATATATTTGAATGGAGATATCAAATATTGTCAGCTATTTTGACCATGAAAAAATAACAGTTTCTTAATTTAAATCATAATTTTAAGCACTGGTTATTTTTAGGGTTCCGTACCCAAAGGGTAAAACGGGACCCTATTACTAAGACTTCGTTGTCTGTCTGCCTCCAGGCTGTGTATTTCATAAACCGCGATAGCTACAAAGCTGAAATTTTCACAAAGTTGTATTTTCCTTGCCGCTTTAACAACAAATACTAAAAATTAAAAATATATATTTATTAAGGGGGTCCCCATACAATAAACTATGAAACTGCAAATTATAACTTTGTTATTTATATATTTGTATGAAAAACAAAGTCATTTTTGCGGTTTATAAAAATGTTTGTATTTTGACTAGTTGTAGGTAATAGATACGTTCATTTTTCATAGATAATGGAACGGAACCCTTCGCGCGCGAGTCCGACTCGCACTTGGCCGGTTTTTTAATATTATTTGGTGTTAAATCTCCTACTAGATTTTTTACCTTTAGTAAAGTAGCCTACTCAAATGGAGTATATATGTCGCAGCCAACTGGTTGAATTAGCCAGCCAATTGGACGTCTAGGTGGTTCATAAAACGTCGACATCCAATGAAATAGCGGAAAATCAACTACGCAAGTGACTGAAGACACCGTTTAACTAGATGGCCAAAAGTCATTTAGCCATTTTGTTGAATTCGATCTTATAGGATGGCCATGAGTTCTGAAATGTACAAAGACTTCCTTTTATATTAAAATTGTCAAAATACCTAACTGTGAACACATGAAAGTGGCACTTTAAAGAAGCCAGGCGGGAAGTTTGAAAGTATAATAAAACTATAAAAATTACTTGGTGGGATTGAATTTAGTCATTTTAAAAGGGCTGATTTTCAATACGCCATGTTGTTGAACGTTGAATGATTATATTTCAATCAACTATCGGCCTAGGCGTACAGTTGGATGTCGACGTTTTATGAACCGCCTAGGCGTCCAATTGGCTAGCTAATTCAACCAGTTGGCTGCGACATATAGACACGAAATTCATATATTTTGTAGCCGGTAAACTACAATATGTTTAGCAGTAAGTTTAACAAGTATACTCGTGTAGTAAGATTTTCATATTGCAGGTGTACAACTTTGATAGGCCGAGGGTGGAGGTGGAGGAACTCAACACCCTCACCAAGGAGGAGCTCATTGAGTTTTATAAAGTGAGTATACGCATTTTATACAGGGTTACTTGTAATTCGGCGTGTATCCTGAAGGAGGTAATAGAAGGGCCCAAGAGCAACACATTAAGCCACTCTTACCTCTGAGCAAAGTTCAGTGGTTTCCGAGATTTCCGCAATTTTTGTTTTGCATGTGTCTTACTAATATGCGCCCATAACCAAATCGTCCATGTATAAAATCGACGCTACCAAATCCAATACTGTTAGATTTCGACATCGTTAAGCTGCATCGTTAAGCTATGAGGCAGAAAAGTGCGTAAGCTTGAGAGGATTAGTCAGAAGGTTTTCAAATGGTTTAATAATAGCCAAAAAGGTCTAAGCTTGAATGTCAAATTTTGGGTAAATTTCCTAAAATCCAAAAATTGCCAATATCTCGGAAACCACTGAACTTTGCTCAGAGGTAATAGTGGCTTAATTTGTTGCGGATATACGTCGAGTTACAAGTAACCCTGTATATCACTACATAGTACAAAACAAAGTCGCTTTCTCTGTCCCTATATCCCTATGTATGCTTAAATCTTTCAAACTACGCAACGGATTTTGATGCGGTTTTTTTAATTGGATAGAGTGATTGAAGAGGAAGGTTTATATATATGTACTTTACATAAAAGCTGTGAATGAAGAGTAAAAATGCCGACATAGCCAAAGTGGCAATGGCCAAAGTGGCATGGACGCACGATCTGGCCAAGGTCGCCGGGAAGCAGTGAATTCGAGTTGCTGAAGATCGAGCAAAGTGCCGAACCTTGGAAGAGGCCTTTGTCCAGCAGTGGCTAAAAAGGATAAAAACACTTAGTGTGATTTTGCTATCGTAATTTTTTTCACAATTTATACAGCTTTTTTACAAAAAACATAATTAGATATTGATATCGAACAATACTTCAACGGATCGGACAGAGTTTTCTTTACAAGTCATAAGTTTGGTTTCATATCCAAAGACTTCGATATCCGTCTTCTGTCTCTCCCTCCGTCCGTCACTAAACTGTATATATTTTTACATGTATTACACCACTTGATTGCCACTATAACAACTAAAAATACTAAAAATTAGAATAAAATACACACTTTATTGGGCTCCCATAAAACAAACGTATTTTTTACCGCCCATCGTGCGCGAGTCCGACTCGCACTTAGCCTTTTTAGGATTCCGTAGTAAACTAGAAATCTTAATAGTTTCGCCGTGTCTATCTGTCTGCCCGTCCGTTCGCGGTAGTTTTCTATTTTAAAAGCATATTACTCTTGGTTCTAGAAACACATAGCCATGGACTCCCCGGAGCGTCAGAAGCTGTCGGTGTACGTGATCTCCACGGCTGAGGGGGGGGCGGGACACAACACCGAGCTGAAGGAGGACCAGGAAGTGGAGGAACAGCCTCCTGATGATGAGTGCTATCCTAGGAAGGTGAGGAATTTATTTATTTGTTCAGATACATGCTATCTTTACAGCTAAGTCTGACCATCCGTCTCGCCAAGAACGGATTGACCAAGTGATCGGGTTGTGGAGGTCAGACAGGCAGTCGCTCCATGTGGCACACTGGTACTCAGCTGCTTACAGTTAGACTGGAAAGCCGACCCCAACATAGTTGGAAAAAGACTAAGCAGATGATCTTTACAGGAAATCGCAATACAACTTACCTTGACCCGACAAATTTCTTAAATAGCTTTTCAACCTTAACACAATAGTGGAAGGTTAATTTTCGATTGATGAAATTTGACGAATTCGGGTAGGTTGACCTGCTGGCCTTTGTAATTTAAAAAAAAATAATATTATACGGATTTTATTTTAGCTTCCGCCAGTGGTTTCGCCCGCTTCCCGAGGGAACTATTTCTCGTGCCCATATAAAAAGGAACCTATACGCTATTCTGATGTATAAACTACTAGCCGTTTTCCCGCGGTTTCACTCGCATCCCGTGGGAATTACTGCCCGTACACGGATAAAATATAGCCTATGTCACTCGTGGATAATGTAGCTTTCGAATGGTGAAAGAATTTTTAAAATCGGTCCAGTAGTTTTTGAGCCTATTCATTACAACCAAACAAACAAACAAACAAAGTTTTCCTCTTTATAATATTAGTATAGATATCCCTGTCAAGTTTCATCAAAATCCACTCAACCGTTTGCGCGTGAAAGAGAAACAAACATACATCCTCACAAACGTTCGCATCTAGATTATTATTATAAAGCTGAAGAGTTTGTTTGTTTGAACGCGCTAATCTCAGGAACTACTGGTCCGATTTGAAAAATTCTTTCAGTGTTAGATAGCCCATTTATCGAGGAAGGCTATAGGCTACTTTTTATCCGGGTGCGCGCAGTAGTTCCCACGTGAAAGCGGGTGATACCGCTGGCATAAGCTAGTTTATAATTTAAGTAGGATAATATTTACTGGTTAATTAACTAATATTATTATTTTCTTTGTTTCAGCCAACAAAAATAATCGATTTAGTCGATTTTAAGTGCAGAAGGCCGCTATACCCCCACCCCTCACCTTACATAAATATACCAAGAAAAGGGTCGCAATGTAAACTCTAAATCAAATATATACGACTCGTTTCACAGGTGCCAGATAAAGTCAAAGTTAAAATCATTTATTGAAAGTAGCTATCTGGACCTTTTTAGGGTTCGGTAACCAAAGGGTAAAACGGAACCCCTATTACTAAGACTTCGTTGTCTCTCTGCCTGTCTCCAGGCTGTATCTCATTAACCGTGATAGCTAGAATGCTGAAATTTTCACAAATAATGCATATCCGTTGCCGCTATAACAACAAATACTAAAAATTAAAAAAAAATATATTAAGTCTGTTGATTTATATTAATTAATTGCAAAATTGTATACTAGTAGCGCCATCTATTAGAAATAATGTGCAACTTAAGTAACTCACACTTGACCATTCCTATTGTACTTTTTTCATAGATAATGGTACGGAACCCTTCGTGCGCGAGTCCAACTCGCACTTGGCCGGTTTTTTGGAACTTTATTGGCCCTAAAACTTACAAGTGTAAGGTTGGCTTTTAATATCTTTTTAGACAATTAGAAATGTCAATAGAATTGTTTTAATTAGTAGATTACTAGCCAGTATCACAGGTTCCAGATAAACTTGTAAATAGCTATCTGACAAATAATGTCAGGGGTGTATTTACCCTTAGGCTAGAAGGGCTATAGCCTGGGGCGGCTGGCAGGGCGCCCCTGGGGCTTGATTTCATTACTTGATGGGGTGGAAAGCTACAGGAGCCCGGGCCGCGCAATCTTAAAATACGCCCCTGGATAGTGTCATAGAAATGGTTATAATTTTGACTATTTTTCTATGGTATGGTCTATCTGTCAGATAGTTAACTAGAACTCTATCTGGGACCTGTGGAACTGGCCGTAATTCTTTCGGGTTTGATTCCTGATGTTTTAATGATGGACATTATACATACATATGGACGGAAGTAGCTATTGTTATAGTGGGTTTTCAAATAAATATACTTAAGGTGAATGCGACCACTAGAAGCGGGAAATTCAAATATAAAATGGTTTTTTCATGTTTTACCTAAGTTAACATTCAATATGAGGCGTGATCTTATGATTGGCGGTTATAATATCCCACAAAGTAATTTCTGATGGCATGTAATGATGTGATGTAAGATCACGCCTCATATTGAATGTTAACTTAAGTAAAACATGAAAAAACCATTTTATATTTGAATTTCCCGCTTCTAGTGGTCGCATGCACCTTAACAAGATTTGGTTGCTAGATTTGGTATGTAAAGTGTTGCCATATGCAATTAATATTAAATGCGGATGTTTAAAAAATCTTTTGTATGTCTGAATATTTTTGAAAGGTCATGAATATTTATAATTAGGGTCAGTTTTACAGATTCCAGATAAAATTCTAGATGCGGACAGATAATGCCATAAAAACGTTGTGAAAATCAAAAACATTTCTGTTGCATTATCTGTCACAATGCTATTTAGAATTTTATCTGAAACTTATGGAACGAGTCCTTAATGTAATAAATAGTCAAAAGTTGAATTTCTAGAAAATTCGCTCTATGGTAGGTATAATAATTTGAACACCCACTATATCATATTACATGGATATTGTATATATTTAAATAATTGAAGAGAGCTATCTAACTACCTTGGCGTAACAGTACGAACGGGCGTTGCTGCCCTTTGTGACAATTAGATTGCGTCCTGCGTGGGCGAATCAACGCGAACGCAAAGCTATGCGATGACAAGCGAATTCAAAAATGTATCGCGACACGTCACGTATGCCACTTCAACAGAAATCGACTGTTGTCTTCGCGTCACATCGCGTCGCATCGCGCTCGCATTGACACACAGGACCACGTAACAAACTGGAATGTACTGTGCAAAATTGAGGGTATACGCGCGACAAAATCAACTAGTGTAAAAACGCACTTACTGCGAATTTTTGTAATCTAAAAATGCAACATTTCTGTCTTTCGGAAATATGTAAAATAAATTTCACTATCTTAATACGAATTTCTGTAACCTATCTGGTTTTTTTTTGCGATTGAAGATTTTTTTTATACATTCAGCAAATTTTAACATTTGTAATATTTATATCAGGCGTGTTGAGCCATTACAGTCCAATCAGTGATGATAGATTGATATGTGCAGACGCCAGCACATCAACCTACGACAATCTGTCAAATGTCTTCAATAGATTTTCAACCTTATCACAATGTTGGAAGGTTAATGTTCGATTGGTATAATTTGACAGATTCGTATACGTTGACCTGATGTCATCTGTACAATGTGACATAACCATTTTCGAGAACTGGTTCGGGCTTATACCTTAGTCGGTAATATCTAACGTTGCGATTTGTAGGTCTGTTTAGGAGATTTAACGATAAATTGGCGAGTCCCGGTTGTCATTTGAACATCTTTGGCAGTCGTTACGTGTAGTCAGAAGCCAGAAAGTCTGACTACCAGTCTTGCCAA
>NWSH02000531.1:4297672-4320168 GCA_002382865.2 Heliothis virescens | reverse complement strand
CAACCTACCCGAATCTGTCAAATTTTACCAATCGAACATTAACCTTCCACTATTGTGATAAGGAAAAGCTCGTGGCTATGTCAAAGCCGCGCGGATCGATTGCTTTTAAGAAGAAAAAAATGTATAAGTAGCTTTTTTCGAGGTTTTTTACACGTCTCAGCAGTACCAACATGAAGTTTTCTTGTTTTTTGTGCAACAAAAAAGATCACGTCTTGCAAAAAAATAGTTAGTAGCTATAGCCATTACCTAATACTTATTTGTTATTTAGTTGTAGGCAGGTCGCATATTTTAAAAAGTGTTAACAACATATAATTTAAACTTCCGTCAACGGTTTCACCCGCGTCCCGTGGGAACTACTCGGCGCACCCGGATAAAAAGTAGCCTATAGCCTTCCTCAATAAATGGGCTATCCAACACTGAAAGTCTTTCTCAAATCAGACCAGTAGTTTCCGAGCTTAGCGCGTTCAAACAAACTCTTCGGCTTTATATTATTAGTATAGATATAGTCACGTCTAGAAAGACGAGAAATTGACCTCAACCTAATTATTTAACTCTTACGTAAATAATCATGACAAAACACCAATATTTTCTAAATAGGTACAGACGACAGCACATCAAGTTACCACAGTGTATCAAATTTCTGCAATCGATTTTCAACCTTATCACAATAGTGTAAGTTAAATATTCGATTGGTAAAATTTGACAGATTCGTTTACGTTGACCTGCTGTCGTCTGTACATAATTATATTTACAAAGAAAATGGCAAAAATTCTTGCAACCAAGAATTTGTATCAACCTTCGTTTTAAGAATAATTTGATGACAAAGGAAACTTCAATGTTATGCCTTTGTTTCACAAATAAATGTGACCTACTTAAATTGCTGTTTAATTACTTTTAAGTTAAAATTCCGGGCTTTATCTATACTAATATTATAAAGAGGAAAACTTTGTTTGTTTGGTTGTAATGAATAGGCTCAAAAACTACTGGTCCGATTTTAAAAATTCTTTCACCATTCGAAAGCTACATTATCCACGAGTGACATAGGCTATATTTTANAAAACTACTGGACCGATTTTAAAAATTCTTTCACCATTCGAAAGCTACATTATCCACGAGTGACATAGGCTATATTTTATCCGGGTACGGGCAGTAATTCCCACGGGATGCGAGTGAAACCGCGGGAAAACGGCTAGTTTTAAATAATTTTATTTGTAAAAAAGTGTTTCGGAAGGCGGTTCAAGTTCGATAACCAGTCTTACCGTTCCCAATTTTCTATCTATTTGTTAATTTGCTTACTAGACATAGGAATTTGACACTTGTATGGGGCTAATGTCAAAATTCTATCACTAGTAAGCAAATCCAGAGACAGACAGAATATTGATTTCCGCAGTAAGAGGTATCGGGTTGCAATCTTCTAGGACGCCATTATTATTATTGTTGTGGAATTAACTCAGCAAACAACAAAAAGATATCAAATGATACAACAAAACAAATTAACTGTAGGGGTTCCCGATAAAATCTTACACAACCGGACAAATTATGACACAAGTTTTGCAAATAAATGAAACATTTCGCAGAAATTAAAAATCTCGCAGTTATCAGGAGACGAAACGAAAAAATACCGGCCAAGTGCGAGCTGACTCGCGTACGAACCGTTCCGTACCAGCCATGCGATTCTCTAACTGACACATCATTGATGACAACAACGACGACCTCACAAATGACAAACTTTTCGGTTTGAAAGATAAAATCGAAGGCGAAGTCGTCGTTGTCGTCGAAGGCGAGGATGATTTTTCATACATTTGGAACCATATTCGATCGCGCACTTATAGATGTTGCAACGATGATTTCTTGGTTGTAAAGATGTTTTGCGTTAGAGAATCACCCCCTGAATCTATAAAACGACGAAAACACTTCGTTATATGGAAACCTCCTAAAATACTTATTGTATTATAGTTTCCAGTATTTTTTGTTGCAGCGGTTAACGTCCGTTCCTCCTAAAATAGCAGTTTACTTTGAAAATTGAAGGTGAAAATTCATATTCAACAGTAGTTTTAAGAATACTGACGCTATGTTGTCCATGTAGAGACAACAGCACATCGAGTTACCACAATCTGTCAAATTTCTGTAATAGATTTTCAATCTTATCACAATAGCGGAAGGTAAATAGTCGATTGGTAAAATATGACAGATTCGTATACGATGACCTGATGTTGTCTGTACTTAGGCCTAACTCTCATGTCTGATGAGATGCAGCCTACCGAAGTCCTAATAAGGCATTTCCCTTTGACTCCTAAACCTCAAAAAGAAAATCTTTTTTATTAAACAAATTAAAAATTAACTAAGCAATCTTCTTCCTTTCCAGGCCACGTGAACCCAGTAAACATCCCGAAGGAATGGGTGACGATGCACCGCAACTGTCGCATGTCCATGAGGCAACAAATACAGATGGAGGTCGCGGCCTCCTTGCAGTACCTGGCCATGGGGGCTCATTTCTCTAGGGATGTTGTGAGTATACTGAAGTTATTGTTTTTTGTACTTACTCAACTAATTTAACTCACAGGTTGACACTTCCCGTGACCCAAAGGCTGGCTTCTATTTCGGTCAACGGCTAAGCATTGCAATACAACGAGGCAATGCCGCCAGCCTTTTGGGTACACTCCCGGTTGGCAGCGATCAAGAGGAATTTTTTGACGCAATTTTTTAGTTATAAGAGTGTAAATATTATAAAATAGATATATATAAATAAAAATTTAACTCATAGGCAACCAACATCATCATCATCTGCCTAGCCTTTTCCCAAATGTGGGATCGGCTTCCAGTCTAACAGGATGCAACTGAGAACCAGTGTTTTACNAATAGATAAGGCATATTACTCAGTTGAGATATTTCTAAATGATAAAATAGAAACACTATGATTTTTACAGATATTTGCTTTTAATAAATTCTTTTTACTTTTTATTTCTAGTGTATAATGTCAATAGGTTTAAAATTATTATTTGTACACCAATTTCATTTGGTAGAACATAGAGCTCTGACATGTTTAATTTTAAGACCTTTCTGTATACCTATGCTCACAAATAAATACATTGAATTGAATTGAATTGAATTGAATTGAATTGAGACTTTCTGGCTTCTGACTACCCGTAAAAACTGCCAAAGATAGTCAAATGACAGCCGGGACACACCAGTTTATCGTGCCTTCCGAAACACGGAAGAACTCGTTATGACAAGATGGTCACCCTTTCACGAACCGACCGCGCCAAGCGTTGCTTAAATTTGTGATTGATCGATCCGCGCGGCTTTGACTTAGCCACGAGCTCTTTAACCAACCATCAAGTTTTATAGGAACAAGCCACATGAGTCCACTTTTTCTATATTGTTAATCAAATCCTCCCTCCCCAGGTAAACAGGCCAGGGTTCGCGAAGATGTTCTTCGACGCCGCGTCGGAAGAGCGCGAGCACGCCATGAAGCTCATTGAATACCTGCTCATGAGAGGAGAACTGACTTCTGACGTCACCACACTGCTGCAAGTCAGGGTAAGTTTGCACTGATAGGACGAAGGGTCTTAAAGGCTAAGCCTGGGTTGCATATTTTTTTCATCGACGGGAAATCATAAGATGACCCCTCCCGCTGTGGGTGACAGCATGAGGGAGTGTCAGGCTCTTACTGACTAAAACCTACCGTGTTCCTTCTTGAGCCCACTGTGTACGAGGGCCGCGGTAACTTCTTCGAACCATCCCGCAGCCACGGCAGTCCATGGCATCATCTCAAGTGGAAAATTTTGATGCAGTTTTTTTCAGTACCTATATCATGATTTTTTATGGGATTTCAAAAAATCTTTTGCGATTAGCGATGGATTTCCATAACCGATTTATCCTTTGTTTTACGATTAAAGTCAGAATTTTCCTAACTCCTTGTATAGATTATCTCTAATCGCAGATAGAGCCATAGATCAGTTATAGAAACCGCATATAATCAGCTAACTATTTCATCCGCCTTTTGAGGGCACTGCCTCTCACAACCGGATAAAAAGTATCTTCTGTGTTCAGGGTCCGACCTTTATCAATACAATAATAAAGCATTCATAACAATTGATTCAGCCAGCCAGTAACACTATCTGTCCATCTGTCTATCTGGTGTGTTTTCACGCCAAAATTACTGACCCAATTAAAATGAAATTTCTCATACAGATAATCTAGAACCCGTAGAAGAACAAAAGCTACTTTTTATCCACTTAAGAAAAGTACCTTTTGGACGTGGGAAAACCACCTCGTATTAGCACAAATTTCTAACTTAACCCCTGATCTCCTCAGGCCCCTGAGCGCAAGACCTGGGAGGGTGGAGTGGAAGCCTTGGAGCACGCCCTCCGCATGGAGACCGAGGTCACCAAGAGCATCAGAAACGTCATCAAGTCCTGCGAAGACGACGCTGAATTTAACGACTACCATGTAAGTACATGTTTCAGATATTTGCCTAGTCAAAGCCGGTGTCCTGGAATGCTACTCAGTAGCAGTNTGGCCACTTGAACGATTGTGGCGCCCTCATTGATTTTCAACTCTTTTATGTCGGACTATACTTACAATGAAATTGAATTAAAAAAAACTTTTTAGGTCGGTAATGTGATCTCTATACGGGACCACCATTTTAATTAAAATAAGCCCTATTTTTATAAAGGTTATTTATTTATTTCATTTTAGCACAAATGTATTTATACATATTTAACTTGTATACAGGGTTACTTGTAATTCGACGTATATCCGGAAGAAGGTAATAGAAGGGCCCAAGAGCAACAAATTAAGCCACTCTTACCTCTGAGCAAAATTCAGTGGTTTCCGAGATTTTTGCAATTTTAATTTGGATGTGTCTTACTAAGTGCGGGCAAATAACCAAATCGTCTATGTAAAAAATCGACGCTAGCAAATCCAATACTGTTAGATTTCGACATCGTTAAGCTGTTCTATGAGGCAGAAAAGTGCGTAAGCTTGAGAGGATTAGGCAGAAGGTTTTCAAATAGTGTAATAATGGCCAACAAGGTCTAAGCTTGAGTGACGAATTTTGGGTAAATTTCCAAAAATCCAAAAATTGCCAATATCTCGGAAACCACTAAACTTTGCTCAGAGGTAAGAGTGGCTCAATTTGTTGCTCTTGGGCCCTTCTATCACCTCCTTCCGGATATACGTCGAGTTACAAGTAACCCTGTATAATTCCACGTCAGAGGTGTCAGTCGGATTTGAGAAAACTCTGACACTAGGGCTTGTTAGGTGATTAAACCTGCAGCGAGTGAGATAAGAAGAAGAAGATGACTGCCTACTCAGTAACCATATGCAGCTGAGTACCAGAGTGCCATATGGAGCGACTGCCTGTCTGATCTCCTCTACCCTGGGCAACCCTGTACCTCTTGGTAACTGCCTCGTTGGTCTATCGCATAGTCGACAGCTGTGCACGAGGTCTCGGGTCCTATTCCCGAGTCGGGCCGATATTGCTTTGTGGGTTATTTTGAAATTTTCACAAAGCAGCCCGGAGTCGGAAGTTGGTGATTGATACAACCGTGCATCGGATGTCACGTTAATGTCGTGCTGCTATCGTCCTGCTTGTGATGTATCGTCCGGTGGTGTGGGAGTGCCGTCCCATCGCGCTATGAGAGTGGTCCCAGGGAGTGCACCTGTGTCACAGCTAATGTGCCGCAACTATAATATGTCCATAGCAGCTGGCTGATCTGTTTATATGAGAACAGCCGCCGTGGCCGACAATCGGCTAGGACGCCATTATCATTTTATGGGCACATGGAACGACATTGAGTTTTAGGAGAACTACCAGTGTGCCACATGGACCGACTGCTTATCTGATCTCCTCAACCCAGTTACTTAGGCAATCCGAATCCTTGATAAAACTGGTTGCCACACTGTCTGGCTTCTGACAACCCGTAAAGACTGCCAAAGATGTTCAAATGACAGTCGGAACCCACCAATTTAAAACCTTCCGAAACACGGAGGAACTCGTCATGACAAGATCACCTTTTTTTTATATCGATGGGAAATTATCAGTATGACCCCTCGGAGGAGGGAGTGTCAGACTTTTACTGACTAAAACCTACCATGTTCCTTCGGGAGCCCACTGTGTGCCAGGGCCGCGGTAACTCTTTCGAACAACCCGTAGCCCTATGACAAGATCACCTTGAATAACGTTCTTATACTAATACATTTATATTTTCCACAGCTGGTCGACTACCTGACTGGTGACTTCCTGGAAGAACAATACAAGGGTCAACGCGACATCGCTGGCAAGGCCTCCACCCTCAAGAAGCTCCTGGACCGCCACGGTGCCCTTGGAGAATTCATCTTCGACAAGAAAATTATTGGCATCGACATCTAAGCCTTTGCCACCATGTAGTTTAAAAACTATTAAAAACCTTCTTATTGTAACCTTTTTTTAATCTGTTGCCATTTGTAAAAAAAAACTTTTGAATTGTCGTTTAGAATGTTCTGGAATTGAAATACGTATTGTTTTTTTAATCAACGAACTTAATGGCTTATATAATTAAAACTATACTTAGGTTGATTTTAGAGTCACGCTGACTATCGGCCCTGATAGCTACGCGCGTACTTTGTCTGAACATTGTCCGCGCTGAGAGCTACGCGTTATTCAAAAACGCTTCCTAGAATTTCATACATTTTCGATTGTCGGCGCTGACGGTCAGCGCCCGGTAAGCGTGACTCTAAAATCAGCCTTATTTTTGTAATTTTAAAAGTTCACAAAATCATTAATTAGCCAACCCCGTAGGTATTATTGTACAAAATATTAGTTTAAGAATAATTTCTATATTTAAAATCATGTACTCCACTTTAGATCGTATCCAGTCAATTAAAGGCGTATTTTTGACGTGTGGCAACACTGCACGCCGAAAATGCAATTTCTAAATCCTATTCCAACACTTTTTTCATCAAAAAGTGTCTATTGAACAAAAATGGCTGTTTATTATTTTGTTTAATTATTTCGTAAAATAAAGTTGATCCATACATTGAATACGAGTTTCATTTTTAGTTTTTACTTACAAATTCACTAGCTTCTGCCAGCAGTTTCACCCGCGTCCCGTGGGAACTACTCGGCGCACCCGCACTACGGATAAAAAGTAGCCTATAACCTTCCTCGATAAATGGGCTATCTAACACTGAAAGAATTTTTCAAATCGGACCAGTAGTTCCTGAGATTAGCGCGTTCAAACAAACATACAAACAAACTCTTGAGCTTTATAATATTAGTATAGATTTAAAATGGCGTCAAAAAACGGAAGTAAATTTTCAAAACGTTTATTTGTAAATTAATACATATCAAACTAAATAACATCTAGACTACATCTTAAAAAAAAGCTTAAAATACATACCTATGCGTAACAACAATTCAATAGACTTAAAAAAATAGGAAAGAA
Organism: Heliothis virescens; assembly: GCA_002382865.2. Taxonomy (NCBI): domain Eukaryota; kingdom Metazoa; phylum Arthropoda; class Insecta; order Lepidoptera; family Noctuidae; genus Heliothis; species Heliothis virescens. The sequence goes on along the minus strand of NWSH02000531.1, from coordinate 4,312,738 downwards.
AATTACTTTCCCGCGCTTTCACTTTTGAAGTATTGCAAGTTTGCAACACCACCATGAAAATAATGACAGATGTCAATAAGAAAGAGAAAACAACCACTAAATGTGTCTCTCACTCTTCTACACTTTTGGCGAATAACATTCTACCTTTTTATACAAAAACTTCTTCGATATCTCTCTTTAACATAAATGAGAAAATATGAACACATTTTTGTCCTGTCAAAATAGGGCACTTGTAAATTTAATTATTATAGTTTAGGTACGCAATATATTCAACTCTTTTATTTCTTTACCTGGGTGGCACCTTTTTTGGTCTTTACTTTTTCTTTAGTCTCGTTTGTCTTAGAGAGTCTTGGTTGAGTTATTTTATTTGAATCTCTCTTCATAAGAAGGTCTTGTGGTATGGGCATTTGGCCGCCATAGTCGACTCCAGGCCCGGGTTTGAGTTTGTAACGAAAATCTGTCTTTTTGTGAATAGTCTCCTTCGGTATAAGCCGATTGACGCAATTAAAGAAATGGTAGTCTCTGGAAAAAAAAATGGGATTATTTTCCCCGTGCTTGGGTTTATCAGCCGATAATTAGTCAGAAGCCAGAAAGTCTGACAACCAGTTATTGGGTTGCCCGGTTTACTGGGCTATGGAGGTTAGACAGGCATTCGCTCCATGTAAAACACTGGTTCTCAGCTACATCGGGTTAGACTCGAAGCTGACCACAACATAAGTAGTTGGGAAAAGGCTATGCAGATATTGATTATAAATATTTTTTAGTTTTTCATACCTTATATCGATGAACTGAAATGGAGCTATTTGACGCTCGCTAAAATTTTGAACATACGAGCTCCAGCGACATTGCAGCAACTTGTTCGTGTACAAGGAGTAATACCTTCTGTACTTGTAATCAAATATCTCTTTTTCGAATATAGGCAGAACGCGGTAGTCTTTGCCTAGCGAATCGATGACTTCTGAAAGTTTTACAACTGGTTTTAGTATGTACGTTGAACGCCGAGTATCCGACAAAAAATATTTTCTATGATGAATGGCACCGATGACGTTCAATAACTTAATTTAACAATTATAGAGATAAAAGAAGAAAGNTATTATACCAAACATCCCGCCTCAAAAGACCTCTTATTATTTACCTGTAAGTTCCCTTAAACCAATAAAAAATAAAAACTCATTTTTAGTTTTTCATTAAAAATATATCACTTTATTTTAAGTTAAAGAAAGAAAGAAAGAAAGAAAGAAAGAAAACGAATTTATTTTCGCGCAATCGCACACACATAAACAAATACAAAATAAAAAACAAATAAAAAAGTGATAAAAAACAAAAAAAAATAATATACTAAACAGAACTTAACAATAAATATATACAGTCTATGGTCCACATTGTCGCTCACTTGACAGATACAATTTATTTATTACCTGTGGACCTGTGGAGATAGTTCTTTCTGGCTCTCATATTTTCAACAATAGTAATATTATTGTCTACATTTTTGGGACAACCCATTGTGAGTGAGGCGGAACATTCCATGTTGTTAGGCAATTCCTAGATAGTCAATAAAATTGCGTAATTGTCCTATATTGTGCTAATTTATTGATATTGAAGATTGCGCAACGATTTTTGGCGAACGATAAATTTTTCTTGTAATACATTGAACAATGTTATATTTGGACTAGGGGTTGCCTCAGACGCCAACTTTATGAACGTCAATAAATTAGCACAATATAGGAAAATTGCGCGGTTGGAGTGTAGCCTTAGGGGCGCTATGGAGAGAGGACTTAGATTTTTTTTTCGTTTTTAGGGTTCCGTACCCAAAGGGTAAAACGGGACCCTATTACTAAGACTACGTTGTCTGTCTGTCTGTCTCCGGGCTGTATGTATCTCATAATTCGTGATAGCTAGAAAGCTGAAATCTTCACCAATGATGTAGTTCCGTTGCCGCTACAACAACAAATACTAAAAATGTTAAAAAATAATGTATTAAGGGGGTCCTCATACAATAAACGTTCATTTTTCATAGATAATGGTACGGAATCCTTCGTGCGAAAGTCCAACTCGCACTTGGCCGGTTTTTTTATTTTTTCATAGACCCACTGGCCAATATTTGAAATATTGTATATAAATACAGGAACCAGGCGTTAACTACAACATTTCTGCTTTCAATATGTCACGTACCTTTGTTTAATTCAAGTTGCGGAGTCTCCCTTTTCATGGGACACTCGGTATAGCTTGGAAGTCCCAACATTGTGGCTATTAATTAGTTAAATTACCGATTTCCAATAGAAAGTAACTTTTGTAAATATTATAGAAATTTTGCAGTTTCGTGTAATGCAGTTTTAGAAAATAGGATAAATATAACGTCAAAGTGGCGGAGTTTTTATTTTTTGTCATTTTTTCTTTGGACCATGTAGTATGAAGATAAGTAACAAAGAAGTATTTATCCTACTACGATAGCTTTCGTTATTGATGAGGGTCTTTTTACCAATCTCTAAACCTTTGACGCCAAAATCATGATTAACTTCAAGTTCTTTTACGATATCGGGTCCTTACTGCTGTTTCTCCGTTCTGTGTAACCCCTTTCCAGATTTGAAGTTTCCTTCTCTTCCCTCAAATTCTTCTACGAAAGACAAGGCTGTATGTCAAAAGACTATGGGCAGATATAAAAAAAAATGCCTTACGTCAAAGTCAAATAAGTAAACGTCAGTGACACTGACAGTCTGCTAATGGAAAAAATGTATCGATCATAATCAAAACAAAAAACACAAAATAATTAATTTTATCAATTAAATATGGCCCAAAATTTATTCTAAAACGTGCCCCGAGTACTATCTTGTTTTCAGAAATGGATTTTAAGTCAAACAGCGCTGTTATCACGGCAAAATCTAACGTTTGCCGTTGCTGCCTGAAAAGCGGTATTTTTAAAAATATTTCTTCAGAATATTTTTATTCTGGACAAAAAGAAATATACGGCGAAATGCTGAAGAACACGTTTGATATTCAAGTAAGACTCTTATGCGTTTTTTTTAATTTTTTAAACATTAACATGTTCTAAGATCATTAACACTAAATGCCTCTTTAATTTGATAGAGTTATTAAAACCTATAAAGAAACAGAATCAATGAATTTGATCTTGCCTGGTTGCTGATACATGATGCTTGTGAGCATGCAGAAATGTTTGTTAATCTTTTGCCCACAAATTTTGATGAAACTTGGTAGTAGGTATAGTACCTATACTAATATTATAAAGCTGAAGAGTTTGTTTGTTTGAACGCGCTAATCTCAGGATCTACTGGTCCGATTTGAAAAATTCTTTCAGTGTTAGATAGCTGATTTATCGAGGAAGGCGGACCCGGATAAAGTAGCCTATAACTTTTTATCCGGGTCCGCGCAGTAGTTCCCACGGGAAAGCGGCTGAAACTGCTGGCGGAAGCTAGTTAACTTATATATCAGAATAACATATAGGCAACTTTTTATGCGGGTTCGAGAACTAGTTTTCTCGGGAAGAGGGTGAATCTATTTTTACAATTAAAAATGCTTATTTTTGTTGCTGCCTGCACAAATGTTCTCACAAATCCTAATCTAATTTTCTTCTTGAAACTTCTATCCCATTTAACATTAAAAAAAAATCTTTTTCCAGCTATTCCACATGGAGACAGCACCAAATCACTATATTTGTGACGACTGTATTTTAAGACTACGGGATGCGGCCATGTTTAAACAGATGGTTGTACAGAATGAACAAACTTATCTACGAGTTTTGGAGCCTAAGAAGATTGATAATCATAAAGGTTTGTATATCTATATCTATACTAATATTATAAAGAGGAAAACTTTGTTTGTTTGGTTGTAATGAATAGGCTCAAAAACTACTGGACCGATTTTAAAAATTCTTTCACCATTCGAAAGCTACATTATCCACGAGTGACATAGGCTATATTTTATCCGGGTACGGGCAGTAATTCCCACGGGATGCGAGTGAAACCGCGGGAAAACGGCTAGTCTATACTAATAATATAAACAGTAGCGTAGCTATGTAACCGCGAGCCCCGGAGCAAATACAACGAGTTGGACTCGCGCACGAAGGGTTCCCTACCATTATCTATGAAAAAAGTAAAATAGGAATGGTCAAGTGTGAGTTACTTAAGTTGCACATTATTTGTAATAGATGGCGCTACTAGTATACAATTTTGCAATTAATTAATATAAATTAACAGCCTTAATAATTATTTTTTTGAATTTTTTAGTATTTGTTGTTATAGCAGCAACAGATATACATCATTTGTGAAAATTTCAGCATTCTAGCTATCACGGTTAATGAGATACAGCCTGGAGACAGACAACGAAGTTTTAGTAATAGGGTTCCTTTTTACCCTTTGGGTACGAAACCCTAAAAATGAAGCCCCTTAAAGGAAAAAAAGAAAGGGATGTGGAACATGCGGCTGTTCCCGCGACCTTTTTTTTTTAAGAATTTTCGGAAAGTCGGATCGCAACCTGTCTTTATTATTTATTGTAAAAATGTGAGTAACTTTGAAAAGTTCAGGGGCCCCCTCAGGTTCATTCGAGGGGCCCCCTGAGCTTGGGGGCCCCGGGGCACAGCCCCGGCTAGCCCCTTCGTAGCTACGCCACTGAATATAAAGCTGTTGTTTGTTCCCAAATCGGACCAGTTGTTCCTGAGATTAGACTCAGGAACGACTGGTCCGATTTGAGAAATTATTTCAGTGTTGGATAGCCCATTAATCGAAGAAGGCTATAGGCTACTTTTTATTTGGATGCGCGGTGTAGTTCCCCCGGGACACGGGAAAACGGCTAGCAGAAGCTAGTATATTTATAATCTAGAAAGAATTATCTACCTAGCCTTTTCCCAGCTTTGTTGGGGTCGGCTTCCAGTCTAATTGGATGCAGTTGAGTACCAGTGTGCCCTATGGAGCGACTGCTTACCTGACTTATACCCAGTTGCCAACGCAAGCTGATACCTGTCAGTGAGCCTGTCAGACTTTCTGGCTTTTGACTACCTGTAATAACAGCCAAAGATGTTCAAATGACAGCCGGGAGCCACCAGTTTATTGTGCCTTCCAAAATACGAAAGAACCCATCATGACAAGATGGTCACCCATCCACGGATCAACCGCGTCAAGCATTATTATATATTGTATTATAATTATATGTATGTTAGTCCTTAAGGTACTTATCTATGGGCCAAAGTAGCCTGCAAATAAAGATTTTATTATTATTATTATTATTTGTATGTCTTTTCCAGACCACCGGACTATTAGAGTCCCGGATTTTTGGAAGGCGAACGTGGGGCCGAAGCCAACACGCTGAAGCCCTTTTCAGACAACTTTAATGAGTTGGTGGCACAAAACCGACGATTATCTCCGTATACACTATATAAATGGACCCAAGGACAATCCCCGGTTTTGTGCTAAACTATTTCTAAGTATGGAATACTCTACTTGGGCTATTGCGATGGGATGTTGATGGACTAGGATATGGGAGACTATGGGAACTATGGCACCTGCCGATTAACAATGCAATGAATACATGTAAGAATGGCAGGTGGAGACTCGCCAGCTCACTTACTGGGCCCCGGAATTAGTCGCGAGAATTGCAACAAGAGGGAAACAGGGACGTGAGCGGCTGAAGGATGAAGATGCCTCGCCGGACTTTAAACTCAGATCACGCGCTTGTCCAGCATCTCTGGCCCACTCGCCACTTACCACGAGGCACCCACCCCCGAACAGGGCTATTACCCTGCTCTGCGACTCCACTCTGGACGGCCAATGAAGGCAAGCCAGAGGCGGAGACCGGCCCCCGTCATGGTTCACTCCGGCAAGCCGGAGGTGAGGGACAGTATACTCTCCCTGGAGCACTCGGTACCCGCGGGGTCGCTACTCCCCGTCATCCGCCTCAGATGCCCTGCGGGGTTATTATTATTATTATTACATAACTTTGGCTTTGACCCACGAGATCTTCTCAAAAAAATCCCGATCATAGAAATATCTATGTGTAAAAAACTATATTTATATATTAAATTAAATTAATCTGTTTCAGAAACAAAAACATTAGATGATGACATGAAAGAGGAGATCAAGTGTGAATCACCAACTGCTGCAGAATTTTATGATGAGGCTTATGACGCTGATGATGATGATAGTCAGTATTTTACTCTCACCTAATATTATAAACTAGCTTCTGTCCAATGGCGTAGCTACGAAGGGCCCAGCCGGGGCAGTGCCCTGGGGCCCCCAAGCTCAGGGGGGCCCTGAACTACACAGAAAGCTAAAAAAAAAGCTCGCTCTGTTCGCGCATGTTACATATCTGTTTCCTTTTTTACTTTAAGAGGCCTCATTTTTCTATTTGCCCCGGGGCCCACGGTTACCTAGCTACGCCACTGCTTCTGCCAGCGGTTTCACCCGCGTCCCGTGGGAACTACTCGACGCACCCGGATAAAAAGCCTATAGCCTTCCTCGATAAATGGGCTATCTAACACTGAAAGATTTTTTCCAATCGGACCAGTAGTTCCTGAGATTAGCGCGTTCAAACAAACTCTACAGCTTTATAATATTAGTATAGATTCGAAAGTAATTTTGTTTGTCACGTTTTCACATCAAAACTACATGTACAGACAACAGCACATCAAGTTACCACAATCTGTCAAATTTCTGCACTCGATTTTCAACCTTATCACAATGGAGGTAGGTTAATGTTCGATTGGTAAAATTTGATAGATTCGTATACGTTGACCTGCTGTTGTCTGTATACATAGAGCCTGAAAAAAGACATGGGCTGCTTTTTGTCCGGCTGCGGTTAGTTAACTTGGGATACGAATGAAGCCGCGGGGAACTAGTAGAGCTAGTTTATATCTATACTCTATACAAATGATAAAAAGGAAACATTTTTTGTTTGTTTGTAACCTAAAGGCTCCGAAACTACTGAATCAATTTGAAAAATTCTTTCTCTATTGGGAAGCTAGATATCATGTGCAAGGGGTCTGGTTCGCTTCCCTAGTTGGGCCGAAATCACTATGTGAGTTTCAAATAATACTTATTCACAAAGCAGCCCCGGAGTCTGGAAGTTGGTGATTGATACACCCGTGCATCGTGTCGCACGTAGCAGTGTGTCCTGCTCGTGCTGTATCCCCCGCTGGTGTGGGAGCGCCCCCCCCCCGCGCTATGCTGGTGAGGGTGCCGGGAGTGCACCTGTGTCACAGCGACATGTGCCGCTACTATAATATGTCCATAGCAGCTGGCTGATCTGTGCGATATGAGAACAGCCGCCGTGACCGACAATCGAGTGCCATTATTTTATGAGAATAATGTTATATTATTTATGTATTTTTACTTTATATTTCAGAAATTATAGCCAATATCAAAATGGAGTTATCATCACAGAGTGACACTCTCTTGGATTCTGTACCGCTGAAGGAATATACTCATAAAAGATCTAAATTAAAGAAATGTAAAATAAAAACTGATGCAGGTGAGATTTTAATGTTTTTTGGCCACATTCTACCAAAATTGATCCCGCATAAGAATTTTAATAAGTAATTAAAAGTAACGATTTACAAAAAAGGGGTGCCAGGTTACCCGGGTAACTGGATTGTGGAGGTCAGACAGGCAGTCGCTCCATGTAAAACACTGGTTCTCAGCTGCATCCGGTAAGACTGGAAGCAGACCCCAAAAATAGTTGGGAAAAGGCTAGGCAGATGGTGATTTACAAAAATCGGAACTCGGGGTCATTACATTAGCCAAAACAAGGATAAAAATTTTGGTTTTTACCTACAATTTACTCGGATTAAAAAAGTAGTAAACCATATCTCCAACGGTCTGTATGCCTATGCTGCTATAGGCTGCCCGCCTACGTCCGATAATCGATGACCGTTTTTTTGTAGGAGAACGATAGAACACAATGACAACAAGAGCAACGCAAGTCCTACAAACAGTGGCGTAGCTACGAAGGGGCTAGCCGGGGCAGTGCCCTGGGGCCCCCAAGTTCAGGGGCCCCTCGAATGAACCTGGGGGCCCCCCTGAACTTTTCAAAGTTACTCTCATTTTTACCATCTATACATATAATAAAATACATAATAAAGACAGGTTGCGACCTAAAAAAAACGCTCCCTCTGTGCGCATGATACATATCCCTTTCTTTTTTTCCTTTAAGGGGCCTCATTTTTCTATTTGCCCCGGGGTCCGCGGTTACCTAGCTACGCCACTGCCTGCTAAAAGTCCTAGTAAGAACGTCCTACAAAAAAATCGGAACGACTATCTGTCCTACACAATGTCTGAATGTGGGCTGTCCCTTGTCGTTAATCATAGACAGGGGTTACACGATCAGTCTGGCGTCATTCTGGCATCAGTCACAGACTGACGGACAAAAAACACGGTACATTTTGGACCATCAGTCCGTCAGTCACCCGGTTACACGATCATTCTCCCATCATTGATGACCAGACTGATGGACTGGACTGACGCCAGACTGATCGTGTAACCCCTGTCATAGGTTACTTCTAATTTTATAAAAAACTCCTTATTGTTTTTTTACAGATAAATCTTCTAAAGATTGGTCTAAAATAGCAGAAAGACGCGGCAATGGGCCCATACTACGCGAAAATTCCCTCAAACTACTAGCAAATTCCACCATATTCGTCTTCCAGTGGAACAAAAGTCGCTACCGATGCTTCTGCTGCAAAGAACCATTTTCCGACGTCACTTTACTAAGAGAACATACGGACAAACAGCATTCACTTAAAGCTATAGAAAAGAAAATAATAGACCAACAAAATAGATTAGTTAAAGTCGAAATTTCGGTCTTAAAGTGTACAATTTGCGGCGAAAATTTACAAAGTTTAACGACATTGCGCGACCATTTGATTGAGGCACATAATATAATATTTGAACTAAAGGAAGATCTGTTAGTCCCTTTCAAAATAGGCGGGGATCTATCTTGCCAGTTATGTAAAGAGAAGTTCACAGTTTTCAGGCTTTTAAATATACATATGAATAAGCATTTTCAGAAACAAGTCTGCCATATTTGTGGGGCGGGATTTTCAAATTTAGTGTTTTTGAATTTGCACAAAACGAGGTCCCATAAGCCTTTGAGATGTCGACAATGCGATCTTAGTTTTTCCAACAAAATTGACAAAAGATCCCATGAAATTACCGTTCATGGTATAAAATATGAAAGGAAGTTAAGATTTCCTTGTCCGTATTGCGAAGATAGGTTTTTCCAGGAAAATTTTAGAGTGCAACACTTAGTCGAAAAACATGGTTTGAAGAAACCCGAATTCAAATGTAACATATGTTCAAAGTCGTTTATTACTAAGAGTTTATGTAATAATCATTTGAAAAATGTTCATTTGAAGGAAAAAAATCACGAATGCGATGTTTGCCATAATTTGTTTTATACAAAGTCCGATGTTTTGAGACATAAAGTGACTCACAGTGGTGTGAAGAACTTCTCTTGTGCGCTGTGTAACAACCCGTTTGCTAGCAAAGACTCTTTGAGGCGACATATGAAGCGGACACATGGCGTTATTTGAATATAATAAATACAATTTGAGTATATTTTCATTGTTTTATTTTAAACGCATTTACCTTAAAAGTCACGAAACTCATCATCTGCCTAGCCTTTTCCCAACTATTTTGGGATCGATTTCCAGTCAAACCGGATGCAGCTGAGAACCAGTGTTTTACATGGAGCGACTGGCTGTCGGACTTCCACAACCCAGTTACCCGGGCAACCTGGCACCCCTTGGTAAGACTGGTTGTCAGACTTACTGGCTTCTGACTACCCGTAACGACTGCCAAAGATGTCCAATGACAGCCGGGACCCGCCAGTTATCGCGCCTTCCGAAACACGGAAGAACTCGTTATAACAAGATGGTCACCCAACCACGGACCGACCGCGCCAAGCGTTGCTTAATCTTATGATCGATCGATCCGCGCGGCTTTGACTTAGCCACGAGCTCTTCTCTTCTCTCTTAAAAGTCACGAAACTACTGAAGCGATTTGAAAATTACTTTCACTGTTGGGAAGTTAGACTTTATCCTCAGGTAACAACCTACAAATATTAAAAATGCTAAAATTTGTACCTATGTTTGTTACTTCTTCACGCAAAAACTGCTGGACGAATTGTGAAGAAATTTGATAGTAATATCTACACTAATATTATAAAGCTGAAGAGTTTGTTTGAACGCGCTAATCTCAGGAACTACTGGTCCGATTGGAAAAATTCTTTCAGTGTTAGATAGCCCATTTATCGAGGAAGGCTATAGGCTACTTTTTATCCGGGTGCGCCGAGTAGTTTCCACGGGACGCGGGTGAAACCGCTGGCAGAAGCTAGTCAGATAATATATAGGCTAACTTTTATCCAGTTACGGGAAGTTGTTTCCCCGGGACGCGGATGAAACGGCGGGAAAACAGCTGGTATAGGATGTACCATATTCATAGGTAGACCTATGAATTAATATTCATAGGGCTTGGTTTTGGTTTAATAATAATAGCGTCCTANGATTTGAAAAATTCTTTCAGCGTTAGATAGCCCATTTATCGAGGAAGGCTATAGGCTACTTTTTATCCGGGTGCGCCGAGTAGTTTCCACGGGACGCGGGTGAAACCGCTGGCAGAAGCTAGTCAGATAATATATAGGCTAACTTTTATCCAGTTACGGGAAGTTGTTTCCCCGGGACGCGGATGAAACGGCGGGAAAACAGCTGGTATAGGATGTACCATATTCATAGGTAGACCTATGAATTAATATTCATAGGGCTTGGTTTTGGTTTAATAATAATAGCGTCCTAGCCGATTGTCGGCCACGGCGGCTGTTCTCATATAAGGAGATCAGCCAGCTGCGCAGGACATATTATAGTGCACAAGCATTTGCGCAGACACAGGTGCACTCCCTATTCCCTCACTCTCATAACCCGATGGGACGGCAATCCGACACGACCGGAGAGAGATCAGGCGCCGGACCGACCTTAACGTGCTCTCCGATGCACGGGTGTGTCAATCACCAACTTCCAACTCCAGGCTGCTTTCTGAAAGTTTCTAAAACCCACAAAGCGATTTCCGCCCGTCCCGGGAATCGAACCCGAGACCTGGTGCACAGCAGTCGGCTATGCGACAACTAGACCAACGAGGCAGTTTTGGTTTACACATTTGCTCAAGCCCTATTTATGGTTTAAGACGTCTATCTAATCTCCTTTCGTCAAAACTTCCCGAGGCTGTATGATTGTTACCTAGTCCATGGTACACTGTGGACTCCCGAAGGAAGACGGTGGGTTTTAGTCAGTAAGAGTCTGACACGCCCTCACGCTGTCACCCACAGCGGGAGGTGGCTTTTGAATCCTTGAGTTCTAAATGATCTCATGGTACCTATAAGTACAGACAACAGCACATCAAGTTACCACAATCTGTCAAATTTCTGCAATCGATTTTCAACCTTATCACAATGGAGGTAAGTTAATGTTCGATTGGTAAAATTTTACAGATTCGTATACGTTGACCTGCTGTTGTCTGTACATAAAACTTTTTAAAATAAAACACAGCAAGTTAAATAATTGTATTTTAATATTAAATATCAGTTTATAATAAAAAATAACATATTCCATTTACATAAATAATAATAACTTTATACAACTTTAGGACGATTTTCTTATTGCACATTATTTTTACAACCTTATTAATGAAAAATTACGACTTTCACGGCCAGGTCCCAGATAAAGTCCTAGATAACTATCTGACAGATACTGCCATAGAAATGTTATTATTTGACTATTTTCTATGGCAATATCTGTCGGATTTATCAAGGACTTTATCTGGAACCCATTAAAGTGGCCCTTAATCTTAAGAGCCCTACCCGAGTCAAAAATACATGTGATTGTTTTGCTAAAATTACTATGTATAACGCGGCCCCTAGACCTTCAATATCATTGTGCAATTAAAAGAAAAAGATTGTACAATATTTTTTTTTCTAAAAAAACATTAAATTTTGCACAATATCGTAAAATTGCGCAATTTTATTGACCATCTGGCAGCGACTTATTATTGTGTGTTCAATATACATATTTGTGTGAACTAAGGCAAGATTCCATTACGTATGATGAGGATAGAGAAAAAATCAGCAATTTACGGGCAGTTTCACAAATATAGATAAACTTCTAAATAGCCATCTGACATAACAACGTACGAGTATGTCGCCTCTATACTAATGCATATTCTAAATTAAAAAGAATTTTTGCTTGAACTCGCTAATCTCAAGAACTACTGGACAGATTTGAAAAAAAATTGCAGTATTAGATAGGTGATTTTTTGAGGAAGGCTGAAACGGGAGAAGCCACCCTTGGAAGCTAGTAGATTTATAAGAAAAATATACATAGAAGACAGGGGGAGGGTTACACGATCAGTCTGGCGTCAGTCCATTCCATCAGTCTGGTCCAGAATGTACCGTGTTTTGACTGATGCCAGACTGACGAATGAAACACGGTACATTCTGGACCAGACTGATGGAATGGACTGACGCCAGACTGATCATGTAACCTCTCTCTTACAAGTTAAGCTCTTTTCATGGCACTTAAAAATATACATAGCTAGTATTGGAAAATCACCATTGAGCTTAAAAAATATGACTGTTTTATGTGATGACATTTTGTGATGTTTTGAATGATTTGTAAGCTAAATTGTTTAACAAGCAAGACTCAAGTCCAATATCAGTCACCGATTTATTGTAGGACAAAAATAGAACGAAAAAAGAAAACACTGTTGTGATGTTTTGACTGATTTTAAGATAAGAAAGCTTTGTTTAACAAGTAAGGTTGCCCACGTCCGATAATCGGTGACCGATTTATTGTAGGACAAAAATAGAACACACTGTTGTGATGTTTTCACTGATTTATAAGCTAAATTGTTTAACAGGTAAGGCTGCACACGTCCCATAATCGGGACCGATTTCTTGTAGGACGCAAATAGTTGTGATGTTTTGACTGATTTGTAAAATAAATTTAATTAAATTTATTTAACAAGTAAGGCTGCACAGCCCGATAATCAGTGACCGATTTTTTGTAGGGCAAAAATAGATCACACACACTTGTGATGATTTGACTGATTTGTAAGCTAATTGTTTAACAAGTAAGGCTACCCGCTTACGTTCGATAATCGGTGACCGAATTTTTGTAGGACAAAAATAGATCACACTGTTGTGATGATTTGACTGATTTATAAGTTAGATTATTTAACAAGTAAGGCTTTCCACTTCCGATAAATCGGTGACTGATTTTTTGTAGGACAAAAATAGAACACACTGATAAATAACATTAGTGCAATGCAAACGTCCTACAAAGCAGGCAGCCTTAGGGTCATGGCAGATTGTACCGGCACCGCTCCAACCTGGCAAATAACGTGTCATTTAAATTTGAACATTAAATCGTATGACGTATGGTGTATTTCATAACGTCAAAACAAAAAAGCCAACGGCGGGCTGTCAGCGCGCGGTATCCTATCTAACAACTCACGTTGTAATTAAATATATCATACGTCATACAATTTGATGTTCAAATTTAAATGACACGTTATTTGCCGGGTTGGAGCGGTGCCGGTACAATCTGCCATGACCCTAAGGCTGCCTGCTTTGTAGGACGTTATTTGCCGGGTTGGAGCGGTGCCGGTACAATCTGCCATAACCCGACTACATTTTGTCCAGATTTCCTGAGAGTCCATTAAAACTAAAATAAAATAACAATATTTGAGATAATAATAAGCAATAAAGATACTTCATATTTTACAAATTCAATAACTTACTTCTAAGCAGTATTTACGTAAATTTATTAAATAGTAATAAAATCACACCCCGTTTCACGTGGATTCTAAATAATGTGGTATTTACAATTAGGGTCCGTTTCTCAGGATAGACTTCTAAATAGCTATCTGATAGATAAGGTATTTTAATTTTGACAATATTTCTATGGCTTTATCTGTCAGATAAATATTTAGAATTTTATCTGTAACCTAACAAACGGGCCTTACTAACTTAAAGTTGGCGCCAAAATTACGAAAAGTGTAGTTGATTTTTGTAAGGCGGTGCCTAGACAGACAACATATTGCGCAATATTATCTACGGTATTGCACAGACGCCAGCACATAAACCTACCACAATCTGACAAATTTCTTCAATAGATTTTTAACCTTAACACAATAGTGGAAGGTTAATGTTCGATTGGTAAGTTGACGTGCTTTCGTCTGTACAAAATGGAAGTTTAGAATTAATATTGAAGATTGCGCAATTATATTGCCCTTCTAAGCACCGCCTTAAGAAAAAAAATAGACCAAAGAGAAGTTAATTAAATTGGCGGTAAAATATAAAATCGAGTCTAGAAATTTTAACAGCATTGAAATAAAGTTGAATTTTCAATGTCAACGGTATTTATTATATTAAATTACAGTTTACATTGAAATGTCAACTTTATTTCCATACTGTTAGTTATATTTTTATTCGTCGCTTTCCCGTACAGACATTTTTTTGCTAAATCGCAAAAAAAATAACAAATTATTATCTACTTTTCGTAAATTTAGCGTCAACGCTATTTTACATGTATTTATTGCGTACATTCCATAATAGGTGCATACATTAAAACTTAACTTTCCAATGGAATTTTTGTCAACTTTTATTCGAATACTCCCGCGCAAACTCAAATTTCGAAACAATTACATTGTCAGAATATAAAAAGAAACAATAACAACTGCCAGTCTCACAGGTACAGACGACAGCACATCAAGTTACCACAATCTGTAAAATTTCTGCAATAGATTTTCAACCTTATCACAATAGTGGTAGGTTAATGTTTGACTGGTAAAACTTGACAGATTCGGGTACCGTGACCTGCTGTTGTCTGCACCAAGATAAAGCTATCTGACACGCAGTACCATAGAAATATTTTTAATTCTGATTACTTTTCTAAAGCGCGCGGATCGACCGATCAAAAAGTTAAGCAACGCTTGGCGCGGTCGGTCCGTGGATGGCCATCTTGTCATAACGAGTTCTTCCGTGTTTCGGAAGGCACGATAAACTGGTGGGTCC
>NWSH02000531.1:4284496-4297647 GCA_002382865.2 Heliothis virescens | reverse complement strand
TGAAGTCCCAACTAGCTGCTCTCAGCGAACTAATTTTGAGTATATGCAATGGCTGCAAACTTTACGTGTTCCTTTTTTAAAACAATGATGTTCTGACACTTTAGTATGTATATGACGTGGTAGTATGGACAACTAGCGAGGGCCACTGTTTTAGTGCCAGCAGAAATCGCTACCGTCCGACAGCGCCTAAATTGGCGGTTTTCAACAGGCCTAGCAAAACCTTACAGCAGCCACGTCCAGTGGCTAGGTTGATGAGGTCAGTATTCCCATCAGTCTAGCGTCAGATTGCAATGGGAGAATTGATCGTGTAACCGGTTGCATTGCGGGACTAATTGGTTCAGATACACCGTGTTTTCGTCCGTCATTCTGGCATACTGACTGTGAGCCGGGCCAGACTGATGGATGATGACGCCAGACTGATTGGTGTAACCTTGTCTTACAAAATCTGTGTCCGACGCTTGCTTCCGCCAACTCATTCGAGATTACTCGCCAGTGCTTCAGAGGTTTCCCAGCAGTATCGGCTATGTTCGGATAGTACTAGACCTAAGCATGGCATTCGTTTATCGATTTGATACACATTTAAGCCTTAAGCCCTACTATTGATGGTTTAAAGAGTCGCATAATACGTTCATCTGCTCTCCTTTCGTCAACATCTTCCCCGAGGCATCGTTTATATGAGTGGGTGACCTTAGTCCATCGATAGGCTCTTACTGTGGACTCCTCGCTAACAACGCAAGATCGGCTAGGTCTTGTTGTCAGTAAGGCTCTGCACGACCATGTCCCAGCCATGGTGCGCGACCACGACAGCCGGACTGTGGCTCTCTTTGATAGAACTTCCATTCGAACCTTCTAAGTTATGGGGGTCCTCATCCCGTACTCATCTATATGGCGTGAATTTGCGGTACTAGGCACAATCACATGTTCTCCAATCTTCACATAGAACTTTTCACCTGCAATCGATTTTCAACCTGGATCACAAGGGAGCTTGAGTCTACATGTTCAAGGATTTGTGGTCGAGTAAAAATTTTTAACAGACTCATATACCGCGGTGGACCTCCCATGTTGTAGTTTTTTCCAGTGTCAAACACTTTTTTCTGAAAATACACGGCACAGCAAAGTCTAGTATATTGAATACTCTAATATGGCATCTCTAACTAGTTAGAATATCAACGGATTCCGGCAGTAATACACAAGATAACCCATGATTTGTCCCACTTTTTACATATAAATTTACTATTCTGAGTCACGCTATTTTCGGACGAGGTCTGTCTTCTCTGCATCTTAGTATAGGATATTTACAGTACTATTACAATGATGATATTAATTACAACTTTCACGGCTCAGGTTACCTCAGTGTTCATAAGAGTCCTAATAATGTTCTCTAGTGCTGACATGTCAGATTAGACTCGCCTGAATATATCGTTAATTATTTGGTGACGCATACCAACGATTTCTGCGTCACTCTCATATCTAGTCGGTTAATTTATCACGCGCAGACATTACTGGTCAAACCACGTTATAATGTTGACCCCTCTAGTCTTACGAGCACCTACACTCGAGTCAAAACATACATCGTGAATTCGTTTGTTAAGAATTACGTATGAGTTTAACGCGTTCCCCAATAGCCATTCATCATTATCATTGTTGCAATATATAACGAAGAAAGAATTTGTATCAACAGTATTTGTTTCTGAATAAAACATCTAGATGTTGTCGTCGACATCGTATTCGTTAGAAATACTGCTCGCTGAGAACATGGCTCTAGTTGGATCTCAATCTTTGGCATGCGATCTTCTATTTTTTTAATTGGTGTGCTGCAATATACTATATTTCTGTGTGACAACTGAAGGCAATAGATTCCATTCTGTGTTTATGCGCGACGTAGAGATTGGAAAAGATCAGCAATTTTTACGGGCGTTGCCCAGGAGATAGATATATAACCTGCATTAAAATAGCCTATCTGACATACAACAGTACGAGGTAGAGGTCGCCCTCAATATTAACTAATGCAAATTCTATTCTAAATTCGAAATAATTTTGCTTGGTACTTCTCGTCTTTAACTCTTCAATGCAGCATCACCTGCGACATATTTGTGATAACAATAGAAGATTGTTACTAGGTAAGCTCGATAAGGTGGATTTTTTAGAGGAAGGCTTGAATGAACGGTAAAAGTAAGCTCACACCTGCTGGAATGCTAGTAAGCTTGTCATTAGAGAAAAATTTACGAAAGTAGAGTTATACATATGAAGACAGGAGGTGAGAGATTACTCGTATTCAGTCATTGCTCTCCTATTTGCTCCATTTATGCGTCGAGAATACAACAGGATGTTACTGGTACGGGAAAGCCGGACTGATATAAAGCCGTAAAGTGTTAATAGATATCTAGGTATGCAAATTAAAGTTGAACCTGACGAAAATGAAAACTGACATCAGGTAAACTTTCTGATCACAAGGACTAGACCTCGCCATAGACATGTGAAAAACTTTGCATCGTATCCCGCCAATTGCTCGGATGCGATATGAATAATACCTCTCTTAGTCTCCTCTACTTGTTAAGCATCTTTTCATTTCACTGCTCAATTTTATTACTATTTTCTTCTACTTTAGCGGTGTCTTAGTTTTTGTGAAACATCATCCATTATAGAGCGCTGTATGAAACTTTAATAAGATGACTGTGTTCATAATGTATTGACATTATTTGTCTGTTTGCGGCCATGCTTCAATTTCAATGATTCTTAGAACTTTCATTGAAGGATTATCATGAGAGCATCGAAAGGGATTGTCTCATAAACGAGCAACAAGACTACCTCAAAGTCCACTATTATCCCTTGTCCACCTGACGGTAATTTTTAATTAGTCGGGCAAAAATGAGACAGATCGAAGATTATTAAGATAATGTACACTCTGTTGTGACTTGGTTTTTCGACTGATTTTAAGGATAAGAAATGCCTCTCTGGGTGATGTTAAACAATGTAGACGGCAAGCCTACGTGCTGGGATCTAGTCTTGATGAGCCCAGACCCGGTCTTTATATGAAAATTACGGAACCAAAACATATAGTAGCAGAACTATGGCCCACATCGTTGGTGAAATTGTTGATATTGGCACCTCGACTGGTGTGGGTGTTATACAAAGGCTAGTAATAGCAGATATAATATATCGCAGGTAAAGGTTGACCACAGTACTCCATGAATCCAGCAGAGGACCCGAAAATTTCTGGGGTAGGAACGCATAAAAAACCATGCCGAAGCAGAGGTTATCTGTGTACTGTTTTCGACTCGTATTTGTAAAAACTAAAACTTTAATTACATCTATTAAGCATAGTAAAAGTTCTGCCACAACTAGCTCCGTTTATCAGTGACCCAGTACTATCATTCTTGGGGTTAGGAGAGCAAAACTAGGGATCGAGCAACACTTGTGAATTGATTTGAATCTGCTAATTTGAAATTAATCTAAATAAGTTTAATCCGGAACTATAGCTGGCAGTACCCGCTAATACGGGTATACGGATAGCTGTGTGGACCGAATTTTTATTTGTAGGACATAATTAACATTATTATCTCACTGGTCTGTTGAATATATTTGATCATGTTTATAATGAATAGATTTTATGCATTAGTTTATAGTAGTAAAGGATGACGTCCTTTACCACTCTCAGATAAAACATCGTGACTGATTATTGTTTAGACAAAATAGAATACTGGAGGCAGGATCACTCGTAAATAACATGTCCCGCTCGGCCACTGGCACCAACCTGCGGCCCTAAACAGCGTCAGGCACGCTTCGAGGTACATGGACGAGCATCTCGTAATTCCGGGCATTCATCTTCCTAGCTGGAGGCATTTAATAATCGATGCCTCAGTCTCACCAGCTTCGCAACATTGAGACAATCATTAATACGAGCTGATTATTGGATGAAGTATTTGCATAAACGTCTAACACAAATTAGAGAGCTGCAACGGCGGGCTGTCAGTGTCGCTCGTTAATCTCTTTACTCAACACTCTTAGACGTTTGTTACGTTTAAGATATTGAATTACGCTCAGCGTGCAGACTGGACAGTCCCTCCGGGATTGGCTTTTTTTGTTTTTCTAACCAGAATTGTTAAAAAATACTATGACAACCCACGTTTAACGTCTGACCGGCATAGAGTGTCAAGTTAAGTGAAAACCGGCAACCAAGGGAGTCCCGCCGCGCGCTAGCGCCCCCAAATCTGCCCCCGAGTGACCCCTAAAGGCGTGCCTGCGTTGCATAGGACGATCCTAATTTGCCGGGCTTGAGCACGGTTGCCGGTCACAAATCTGCCATAACCCGACTACATTTTGTCCAGACTTTCCTTGCAGAGTCCATTAAAACTAAAATAAAATAAACAATATTTTGAGAAATCAATAAGCAATAAAGATACTTCATATTTTACCAAATTTCAATAAACTTACTTTAAGCCAGATACATGTGTCATTACGCATATGCCTCATACCAATCTCATAAAACTTACAATAGTAACTGAAGATAATCCACACCTCCACGTTTCAGGCGTGGATCGTCTTACACCCTAATTGGTCATTCTACGAATTACCGGAGGTCCGTTCTCAGCGAGTGGAACTTCTCAAATAGCTGGAGACTTCTCTCGATCAACCTAAAGCATTAGGTACATTAATTTTGACCATATTTTCTATGGCTTTTATCTGTCAGATAAATATTTACGTAAATTTTATCCTTCGCTCAACGTTCCTAACACCAACACGCAGGCCACTAACTTAAAGTTGGCCGCCAAACATTACGCAACGTGTAGTTGATTTTTTTCAAGGCCGCGTGCCTAGAACAGACAACATATTTGCGCAATTTATCTACGGTACTTGCACAGACGCCAGCACATAAACCTACCAAATCTGACAAATTTTAGATAGATTCTCCTGTTAACCTTAACACAACTATCAGTGGCCAAGCGTTCCAACTGCTGCGTCGCGATTGGGTTAAGTTCTGACGGTGCTTTCGTCTGCTACAAACTCGGAGAGTTACTAATCTAATATGAAGATTTGTCCAGCACGATATATTGTCCCTTCTCAAAAAGCACCGCCGTTAGAAAAAAAAGATCCCCCCCCACCCATTGTTAATTACAATTGGCCAGATGTAAAACTATACCAAATCGAGTCTAGATACTTTTCAACAGCATTGAAATAAAGTTCGAATTTTCAATGTGTCAAAAGGTATTTATTATATTAAATTTACGTTTTTACATTGAAATGTGTTCAACTTTTATTTCCATACTGTTAGATTTATATTTTTATTCGTCGCGTTTCCGTACAGACATTTTTTTGCTAAATCGCAAAAAAAAATAACAAATGTATTATCTTTACTTGGCGTAAATTTAGCGTTCAACGCTATTTACATGTATTTCATGGCGTACATTCCATAATAGGGCACTACATTTAAAACTTAACTTGCTCAATGGAATTCTTTGTCCAACTATTTAGTTGGTAATACTCCGCGCAGACTCAAATTTCGGCAAACAATTACTTTGTCAGAATATAAACACAACGAAACAATAACAACTGCCAGTCCTCACACGTACAGACGACGAGGCCACATCAAGATCTACCCCAATCTGCTAACACTCATGTTCTGGCAATAAGATTTTCAACCTATCACATAGTGGTAGGTTTACTGTTTGACTGTAAAACTTGACAAGATTCGGGTTACCGTGACCCCCTTGCTGTTTGTTTCACCAAGATAAAGCTAATCTTTGACACGCAGTACCATAGGAAATATTTTTTTTTTTAATTTGATACATTTTCTAAAGCGGGCGCGCGATCGACCGATCAAAAAGTTATAAACGCACACGCTTTGGCGCGCGGTCCGAGTCCGTGGTGGCATGTGTCAATAACGGTTTCTCCGTGTTCGGAAGGCACGATAAAGACTGGTGGGTCCGGCTGTCATATTGAACACCTTTGGCAGTCGTTAGTGGTAGTCCAGCAGCCAGAAAGTCTACAAAACCAGTCTTACCAACGAATATCGGGTTGCCCGGGTAACTAGGTTGTGGAGGTCAGACAGGCAGTCGCTTCATGTTAAACACTGGTGGTCTCAGCTGCATGCGGTTAGACTGGAAGCCGACCCCAATAAAGTTGGGAAGAGGTTAGGCAGATGACTTTTCTATGGCATTATCTGTCAGATAGCTATCTACAACTTTACCTGGAACCTCTGAAACTGGCGAGTAATCTCTGAATGATTTGGCGAAGCAAGCGCGACAAGTTTTTGTAAGACAAGGGTTACACAATCAGTCTGGCGTCATTCCATTCCATCAGTCTGGCCCGGCTCAGCAGTCAGTATGCCAGAATGACGGACGAAAAACACGGTGTATTCTGGACCATTAGTCCGTCAATCAACCGGTTACACGATCATTCTCCCATCATTCTGACCAGACTGATGGAATCACTGACCTCTATAATACCACTGGACTGGCTGCTGTCAAGGTTTTCTTAGGCCTGTTTGAAAACCGCCATTTTGGCGCTGTCGGACGTAGCGAGTTTCTGTGGCACTAAAACAGTGGCCCCTTATTGGTCCATATCAGCCACGTCATATACATCATAAAGTGTCAAACATCATTGTTATTAAAAAATGAACACGTAGTTTGCAGCCATTTGCATTATACGTCAAAATTAGTTCGCTGGAAACACGCTAGTGGCGCTTCAAAGCGAAACAAAAAAAATGCTGTCAAACGCTTGGAACAGCCTGTCCAGTGGTATAATAGAGGTCAGTGTATGGAATGGAATGATGCCAGACTGATCGTGTAACCCTTGTCTATGTTCGAAAAATATTAAAATCCAGGTTATCCACAAAATTCTCACAGAGGTATCTTCCCCCTCCACTGATCATCAACATCAGTTTTCCGTTCATGTACCTTCATATGGCCCTTAAGGGTACACTTTTGCGTAAACGCCCTACCACAGACAGGACAAACAAATCTTTTATCATTATTATGGATCCTCAAATGCTCTCTCAAAGTCTTTTTCCTCTGATAAGATTTCTGACACACCGGACAAGTATGTATTCGTTCCCCGTCATGCTTTATCATGTGCATTTTAAGAGCATTTTTGGTATAGAACGCCAAATCACATTGATCGCATTTATGATTCCTTTCGTTCAAATGGTCTCTTCTGACATGGCTAGACAAATGACCTGGAGTTATATAACTTTGGGGACAAGCCTTGCATTTATATCTCTTTAATTCTTCATTATGAACTTCTGCTAAATGCTTTTGACGAGCGTAAAATGACGTTAGAGAAATGTTACAACGTTTGCAAGCGTATCTAATGCCGGATTTATGTTCCTTAGACACATGGTTCTCTCTCTTAGTGACCCTATCGAAAGTCGCGTTGCAGTACCTACAGGGAAAGTTGCCGACCTCGTGAGTGCGCATATGACCCCTCAGTCTCGCTTTCGAAGCGAACGCTTTCCCACAGTTCTCGCAAATATAATTGGGATAGTGAACGTTCATATGTGTATTTAAACTAACGTAGTTTAAAAATGTTTTTTTGCAAACCGGGCAGTCTAGCTGATCTTTTTCGAGTTTAAAAGGCAAATTATTCCATTTTCGGCTCGAAAATTTTAATCGAGTACAATTTTCGACATGTAGTCTCAATTCGTCGTAGTTAGCGACATCTGTGGTGCAAATTTTGCATCTCAATTTTGTACCGCATTTGTAAAACCGTTGGGAGTTTGAAAAGATCATTTTTTTGAATGCTAAATGAAGGTTCGTTTTATTATGGTCTACAATATGGGTCTTAATGTCGTCCAAATTTGTGGATTTTTCCGGACATATTGAACATGAGAATGTGCGGTTTTTTCTGATTTTAAATGGGAATAAACCGGTTTGTAGCATAGATTCCGTCTCAGTAAGGTCGCTATGTTTTTTTACCGTACATTTTGTTGATATTTTTTTCACAGTCCTGCTGCGTGTCTTTCTAGAACATTCTTCGGGTTCCGTTTTGATTTCGGGTTTTATTTCTGTAAATGTATTTTTTTTTGTTATTAATACTGGGTGTAAATCACACTAATATTATAAAGGCGAAGTTTGATAGTATGTTTGTTACTTCCTCACACGGCAAAAAAGATTTTTATGAAACTTGACAATCAATGAAAATTGGCTTTACACATCAGAATAATACGTATACACAATGCGTTCGCAGAAAACGTTTTTTTGATTGTTTGTATCCAAACGCTCCGAAACTACTGTACCGATTTGAAAAAGTATTTCACTGTCAAGAAGCTACAATATACTAATAACATAGAAGTAGCACCACCGGGATGCGAATGACACCGCAGGGATCAGCTATAGTGTGTAGGTACCCATTAAATTCCACTGTAAACTTTATCACAATCGGTTCAGCCGTTTATCCGTCAACACATACAAACATACTCTCATATTTATTACATTAGTTAAATGATGATTTACCTGGATCCCGTTCATCATCATCATCATCATCATTTGGGAAGTCATCATCAAAGTCTTCGTTTGATGCTAATTCTCTTTTGATCTCGTCGCTGTCGTTTTTATCGTCTTCTGAAAAATAAAGATCACTAATTTAAAGAACTGGTCAAGTACGAATCGGACTCGCGCACGAAGTATTTCGTACAAAAAATCACATTTCTAGTATGGGAGACCGTTCCGTACCCAAAGGGTAAAACAGGACCCTATTACTAAGACTTCATTGTCTGTCTGTCTGTCTGTCTGTCTGTCTGTCTCCACGCTGTATCTCATTAACCGTGCTAGCTAGAATGCTGAAATTTTCACAAATGATGTATATCCGTTGCCGCTATAACAACAAATACTAAAATTAAAAAAATATATATATTAAGGCTGTTGGTTATTATTAATTGCAAAATTGTACACTAGTAGCGCCATCTATTAGAAATAATGTGCAACTTAATTATCTCACACTTGACCATTCCTATTGTACTTTTTTCATAGATAATGGTCGACCGCCCTTCACCACTTCCTACGTGTCTTTGCTGGGAAGAAGAAGTGGCGCAACAAACTCCCCAGCAACACACGTCGTAAAAATCAGATATCCAACCAACTCCGGAAAATATGAAGAGTCTACTCCACAACTTACTATGTAACTTATAGGTAGTCTCCAGCGTATTGAAGGAGGTCTCAACCTGGTGCCTGAATAGTACGCAGTCCCGTAGTCTGATGACACAGATGTCACAAATGAGTCGCTTCGTGTCACCTAGCTGGAAGACGGATACCTGGAATGTGATATTCAAGATTATTTTTCATCTATACTGATATTATGAAGCTGAAGAGTTCGTTTGTTGACTTGAACAAGGTAAATCTCAGGAACTACTGGTCTGATTTGAAAAATTCTTTCAGTGTTAGATAGCCCATTTATCAAGGAAGGCTATAGGCTACTTTTTATCCGGATGCACCGAGTAGTTCCCACGGGACGCGGTTGAAACCGTTGGAATAAGCTAGTCATCATCTGCCTAGCCTTTTCCCAACTATGTTGGGGTCGGCTTCCAGTCTAATCGGATGCAGCTGAGAACCAGTGTTTTACATGGAGCGACTGCCTGTCTGACCTCCACAACCCAGTTACCCGGGCTACCCGATACTCCTTGCCTAAGACTGGTTAGTGGACTTGGTAAGTACGCATTTTCATACATATTGCATAAAAAGTTACCGTTTTTGACAGTTCAATAAAAGTGTTGAATGTGACTAGTTGGAAACTACCGTAATATATTATTATGAATGTTACTCAGTAGCAGTTGTAGTTATAATTCCACGTCAGAGGCCGTTTGGGAAAACTCTGACACTAGAGCTTGNCTGACTTCTGACTACCCGTAACGACTGTCAAAGATGTTCAAATGACAGCCGGGACCCACTGTTTATCGTGCTTTCCGAAACACGGAAGAACTCGTTATGACAAGATGGTCTCATCCACAGACCGACTGAGCCAAGCGTTGCTTAACCTTATGATCAATCGATCCGCGCGGCTTCGACTTAGCCACGAGCTCTTCAAGAACGGGCTATCCAAACCAAATGTTTTGGATCATAAAATCCCGCACATCATCCTACTACAATCTGTCAAATTTCTTCAATAGATTTCCAACCTTATCACAATAGTGGAGGGTTAATGTTCGAATGGTAACATTTGTCAGAAATAGGTAGGTTGACCTGCTGTCATCTAAATATATGAACAAAAATGTGACTGACTGGCATAGTGATCTATCAACGCACAGCCCAAACCACTGCAGGTAGATGTTATGACGTAGGCATCCACTAAGAAAGGATTTCCCGAAATTCCCACAGGAATGGGGAAAATCTGGAATTTAAGTTCCACACAGGCTAAGCCGCTGGCAGAAGCTAGTCTGTACATATATTAATTTTGACTACAGGCTGAATAAACTGTTATTTTACCAAGCCATTGTTAACTAAACCAAACAAACACAACTGCTTGATCATTTCTCAGAAGATAGTATTGTCTCTAATACTGCCCCCGTTGTAATAAATACAGTAAGTGGTGTTACTGGTATTATGACTTTCTTCACAGAATCGAAATCCCGAAATCAAGATCTACATGGAACTATTTTTCTTTTTTTTATATCTACTTTTTTAACAAAGATAAGTTAAGCATAATCACAGTAAGTGTTTCTAAAATCGTACCGTTTGTTAAGCCAAATACAGTAAATGAACTTACTGTACCAAAATTGGTACCAAACTCATTTTTTATTTTTATGGATATAAGACGTTTGTTAATCATATTTACAGTATAGTTCTATTTGGGCTTATAGAAGTAGTATGTTGTAGTTATATTTTGTTCGATAAAATAAAAAATATAACTGTCATTAATATATATTATATGAGGAATTAATCTACATAAGCTATTCTTTAAAAATCCGTTTAAAAATCTAAGATATTTGCAATAGTTTTTAAGATACATCAATTTAAATAAAAAAATTGGAAATCGTCAATTTGCCGCATTTTACTTTTTTGTACTTACTGTGATTATAATAACGGGGGCAGAATAGTGGATTGCTATAATCGATCTATCTACTGTTTTGTGATTACAGATTTAAATTGAAGACAATATTATATGGGGATAGTGTCAAATTTAATCTTTAATCAATGGATAGATTAGTTTGTCTTAGAAATATAAATAAAACCATAATAATGATATTTAAGACAATCCTTCGGTTAAAAATACTAAATACATGCTCAATCAATTCACTGAATATTAAATCAAATCCAATTAGATTCAAATTAGCGGGCGGAGCCGCAAAATACAAACGATTCGTGTTTTTTGTATTTATTTTGTTATTTTTCACTGAGGAATCACAAGAAACTGTTAGTAAATTAATAATAAAGGTTTTAAATACTATTTAAATTGTACTCACGTCTATAGCGAAGCATTTTTCTAACATTTCAGAGTAAACTTCTGATTTTCCATTGTACTGGTGGCCGATCAACATACTCTTCACTGCGCCTTCGTTTAAACACAAATTGCAGGTCCCCAGCAAAGGCAACGTCTCCACCATTATCTCTGAATCCATCTTCAATTCCTTAAGACTACTTTTACATTTAAACAATCAAGTATTTCATGGTATTTCAATTTAATATCCACGATTTTTTGATTGCCTGTGATTTTTTATCGCATAACAATTTGACAATCATCTGACATTGTAGCAGCGTTCCAGATTAGTTGTAACATCTTTCTCTTTCTAACTAATGAAAGAGACGATAAGCTGTCTCTTCTTAGCGTCTTTTATGCTTTTGTTTTAAAATACAGAACTCGTTTCGCTCCTTTGTCATTTTGACAGTATTTACCACAGGCTTCCTAAATGATTTCGTTTCGTTACTCCTAGAACAGATATTCATAGAGACATTAATCTGCCTAGCCTTTTCCCAGTAGTAATTTGTTGGGGTCGGCTTTCAGTTTAAACGGATGTAGCTAAAACACCCAAAAGTATCTAGTTTGGTTCGCGAAACTTACAAGCCTTGGTCACGTGCTTCATTATAGAAATGCCTTCATTCTTTGCTAGAAATTGACCATATAAATAAAAAAACTTCAAAAAATTAATCAATTTATATTTATCAAAATAAAACCTAGTAACAACTCAACTAAATGAAAATTACGAAGAATAAAAACTAAAAATACAGCCTTAAAAAATAAATGTTATAAATAATGCTATTCCGAACGTTAAAGATATACATACATAGTTAAAATAATTATAAAAACATTTTGGAATTACAAGCCTTAGAAATTGAAGACAGGAAAATAAATGTTTGTTATATGGGTACCTAATTATTCTGGAATAAAAGATTACCATCTTTTCTAATCAAAGGTTGTACAAAATTAAGTATGTACTTCCATTTTTTAAGTCGGTTTAATAGTTCCTAAACAACGCCCACTTCGCCACAACACACCTTCACAGTAGGGCTTTTCCACCTATGGCGTTCGAGAAACGTAAGCGCAGCGGAGACGCCACGACTACGCGTCAGTGCAAGGGTACCTAAATGAATACGCTGCGTTAGCTCCGCAAGTGCGTCATGTATGTACATACATACAATACAACGCAATTGTGTGACGTCTGCACTGCGTTAGCGTGACGTTCAATTAACTCATGAGGAAACGCCACGACAACGCGACGCTGGCACCGTGTAGTCACTGCGCATACGTCCATCGAACGCCTACGCTGGAAAGCGCTATTGTGAAGACGGGTTGTGGCAAAGTGGGCGTTATTTAGGGCCTATTTAACCGACTTAAAAAAGGAAGTACCCACTTAAGGTGCATTCGACTACTAGAAGCGGGAAATTCAAATATAAAATGGTTTTTTCATGTTTTACCTAAGTTAACATTCAATATGAGGCGTGATCTTATGATTGGCGGTTATAATATCCCACAAAGTAATTTCTGATGTCCTTGTTTAACTCCGAAACTTCTTATTATGAACTATAAACTGACGAAACTATGATATTTCGCAATAAAACGTTTTTTACAGTTACATTTAAATTGTAAGAAGTTTCGGAGTTAAACAAGGACATCAGAAATTACTTTGTGGGATATTATAACCGCCAATCATAAGATCACGCCTCATATTGAATGTTAACTTAGGTAAAACATGAAAAAACCATTTTATATTTGAATTTCCCGCT
>NWSH02000531.1:4270052-4284471 GCA_002382865.2 Heliothis virescens | reverse complement strand
GGAGTCTTAATTGTTATCACTTAAAAGTAACATGACTATAAGGATAGTATGCTGTAACATGAGCATAAAGTGCACCACCTGCACAGCCATTTGCATAAATTCCCTGAAAAATTTTGGTGGCCCATAGTGATGAACCAAGGGAGAAGCGATTTCACTAAGATCTAAAAGTAATGAAGATAGGTATCAAGTCGCTGGGATGAGCAATATGATTGCGGATTATGCTGAGGTTGCACATGAGATTGTGAAAAATACTAAAAATTGTAAAAAATCTGGAAAAGAAGTTCCTGTCCTGCTAAATTACGTAAAATAAATGTTTAAAATTCGTATAATATGTTTCAGTACACATATTTCGTATCTCCAAAAACTACACGTAGATTACAAAATAAGTATGCAGTTTTAATATGGTACCCAATATAATAAAAAACAGAAAAGTTTTTACGGCACCAAAATCACTGTAACCTGTGTAAATAGATAGTAACTTCCATGGAGGCCGCAATTTCATCATTATGTAATTAAGCTCAGATCTATATTAGCAAAACTATCGATACTATAAGTATAAACTACCATACAAAATACTTAGAACATTGTACTTGGCATTGCTGATTCCGTAATTTGATTACGGCCTAAGTAGCTACGGAACGAACATACAAGAGCCTATATTGAAGACATTATAAGTTACATTACGTATTTTAAAAACATTGTACCACCAAAATAAAAACAACAATTCAAGATGATGACTCGGGTTTATTAAGCACTGTCAAATTATAAATGTATTGATAAGGTACGTTTACCGTTATAGCGAAAATGTCAACAATATTATTATATACGTAAATTGAAAGGCTAAAGTCGTTGCGTGTTGACATACTTACCTACATTTATCATACCTAAATCTAAATATATCTACGAACAAGGACGTGGGAATGTATTCCATCATTATTTAAATACCTGCCACTGAACTTCTGCAGTAAAATTAAATGCGAGGAACTGTTCAAAAGATACTAAAGAATACCTTCTAGACTGTAGTGCGTCTTAAGGTTAACTCCTTATGATATATAAGGTATAGACGAAAAGCACATCAGTTCCCACAATTTGTCAAGTTTCTACAAGGATTTTTTACACCTTATCGCAGTTGGCGTGATTAATATTTTGCGTTGGTGAAATTGACAGATTCGTAAATGTTGACCTGCTGTCGTTCTGTACAACTATCAACTATCTATGATAAATTGTTCATCGAGTTTACCTGCTGACATACCACTGTAAACCGCGGACGTTTGTGTTGGTATGTTTTTTTGTTTGTAATCAAATTGGTAAACCTGATATTTTAATAATTAAAAAAAAAAAAAAAAAAAAAAAAACTTATGGCTAATCGATGTTGCGCATGAAGGATTCCGTACATTATATATGACTAGCCGTTTTCCCGCGGTTTTCACTCGCATCCCGTGGAATACTGCCGTACCCGGATAAAATATAGCTAGGTAGGTATGTCACTCATAGTAATGTAGCTTTCGAATGGTTGAAAGATTTTTAAAACGGTTCCAGTAGTTTGTTGAGCCTATTCATTACAACCAAACAAACCAAAGTTTTCCTCTGTATAATATTAGTATAGAAAAAGAACGTACCACGAACATACCTATTCCCTACAACTAGCCCCAAAATACAAAATATTTTTCGAGCAGCAAAAATTACTTTAAGTACCAATGCAACTTTTCTAAGTTTGTATGTACTTTTCTACGTAAAGTCTTAGACACCAATGGGCTGATAAAAGTGAAGAAAACATCTTGAGGCCTGACTATAAAGTCTGAAATCACCAACCCGCATTGAGCAAGCGTGGTGATTACGCCAATTCCTTCTCAATTTGAGAGGGAAAGCCTGTGCCAGCAGTGGACATAAAAAGGCTAAAAAAAAAAAAAAAAAAAAAAAAATTACTTTGTTTCATACAATTTTATTGAATAACAAAGTTGTATTTGCGGTTTCACACGTTTGATTTATGGGACCCCCCTTAATATATTTTTTTGAATTTTTTGTGTTTTATTATAGCGGGCAAGGAAATACATGCATTTTGTGAAGATTTCAGCTTTCTAGCTATCACGGTTAATGAGATACAGCGTGGAGACAGACAGAAACGAAAGTCTTAGAATAGGGTCCGTTTTACCCTTCGAGTTTTGCGTCGTACTACCTTGTCGTAACTCTTATTTTCTTTTTTTTATACTTTTCCCTTTTGGGACTTCATCAGTACCAGAATAACCTTCCATACTTGCTCTTGTTTAATATTTTCAAAAAAATAAAACTTTACCACAAAAATTTTCAAAAATATTAGAAAACTGTAACATAAATGCAAACAGTATAAAACACTTCGTTATAAAAATGACGTTTAATTTTTTTAGAGGTAACAAGAAGAGCATTGTGTGCAATCTAGAAAGAGTTTTTAAGTCTGTTTCGCGTTCACTCGGTGCCTGTGGAATTACTGATACCTATCCGATTTTCAAGTTAACTTTTTCGATGCTAAATTATAACAACTTAATACGTAGGCATTTATTTTTAGAAACTGTTAGAAACGCGCTCCCTCGTGAAACAGTAAACTTATTAACGGGCAAATGAATGAATGGAAATATTTATTGTCGTGATCATAAACATACGACTCTTTAATTCAGCCGAGTAGTAAATTTACGTAATCGAGAACGTAAACTTGCAAAAACTGGGAATCAGCACTTCTTCGTCCCCGGACGAAATATAAGCTGCCTAGTTTGCAAAGTGGTTCTCAACCCGCGTCCCGTGGGAACTACTTAGCGCACCCGGATAAAAAATAACCTTATTTTATCCCCTGAGTAGGCTTTTAGTCAATAAAAGAGGGATTTCGCTTGGCCGGTCGGTCCGTGGTATGAACGAGTCTTCCGTGTTTCGGAAGGTACGATACATTGGTGGGTCCCGGCTTCATTGAACTCTTTGGCAGTCGTTTACGGTATCAGAAGCCAGAAAGTCCGACAACCAGTCTTCCAAGGTGCCAGTTGCCCGGGTAACTGGGTTGCGGAGTCAGACAGGCAGTCGCGTCCATGTTAAAACACTGTTCTCAGCTGCTCGGTTAGACTGGAAGCGACCCCAACGTAGTTGGAAAAGGCTAGCAGATGATGATGAATTTTCTTCATCAACTAGCTGGGCCAGCGCTTTACCTGCGTCTCAATGTAAATTTTCTCGCGCACCAAGAAAAAAATAGCCTTCCTCGATAAGTAAATTGGTTGGTAACAGACTTGTTCAAATCGGTCCAGTAGTTCTGAGATAGCGGATTACGTGAACATATGGAAAGCACTTGCGGACTTACTGATTAAACTTTTTTAAATAGGTACTTGAGTAAATGAAAACTTCATGTAATCATTCTTATTATTTATTTCAGTCACGACACTCAACGACTTACATAAGCGTTAATTCTTACAAAAAGAATTAATTTTAGTAAATAACTTAAGATAAATACCCCACCAAACTTCATGGCGGTGGTACATAACATCGTGAGACGCTGCGCAAAACCATTTTAGGATAGGTACAGACGACAGCAAATCAAAGTTACCACAATCTGTCAAATTTCTTGCAACGATTTTCAACCTTATCACAATTGGAGTAGGTTAATGTTCGATTGGAAAAAATTTGACGATTCGTATCCGTTGACCTGCTGTTGTCTGTACAACAGGTCTCGTAAAACAACTCGCGTCGTCGTTCAAAACTAAATCTCGCGGACACGCGTCGCGCATGTTCCATAGGTGTCAGTGCACTCACTATTTCTTCAATCTTGACTGCAATCCGACCCCCCACCGGACGGGGGAGAGACATTAACATTGCTCTCCGATGCACGGGTGTATTATCACCAACTTCCAAACTCCGGGCTGCTTTGTGAAAGTTTCTAAAACACAAAGCTATTTCGGCCCTACACGTGAATCGACCCGCTTACCTTCTGCATAACAGTCACTATGCGACAAACTAGCTCAACAGGCAGTTGGGCTCATACATGCGCGCCATGTTAATTTCCACCCGCAAAAAGATGGCGACAACCAAGTTCAGTCAATTACATCGAAAAAATCTACAACATAAATATTTATGCTAATTAACTTAAACGCGATGACTTATAAACAAACCGCCAAGTGCGAGTTTGGACTCGCGCATGAGGTTCCGTACCATATATTAGTTTCATGTATGGGGACCCCCCTTAATGTAAGTTTTTTTTTTTTTTAATTTTTATATTTGTGTTTTAGCGGCAACGAAATACATCATTTGTGAAGATTTCAACTTTCTAGCTATCACTGGTTATGAGATACAGCTGAAGACAGACAGAAGGACAGACAACGAACAAATCCCGTTTTACCTTTGCGTAACCAAAGGTAAAACGGGATTTGTTTCGTCGGACCCTAAAAAATCAACGGAAAAATAAACTAAGTAAAGTTAAAAACTAAACCATTAAACTAAGAATCATTTCTTTCTTCCTAGCAGCAATTTTTTCTCAAACTTTTGTCTCTGGTTTAATATAGACAGTTTTGGCACATGCAATATCATCACGGTATTGGTAATCGGACCAAAATATCGGACTCCTGGACCTACTCGCAAATACAATCGTTGTCAACCTCGATTTTATTCGATCTCCGGGAGGTAATCTTATCGAGTAGTTCCTTGAAGTGGAGATCGCTGAAACAAAGAAATTATTAGAGAAAACTGAATTGGGAGAAATATATGAGAGGAACGTAGCTTCTGCCAGCGGTTTTACCCGCGTCCGGGGAACTATTGCGAGCACCGAAAAAATAGTAACCTATGGCTTTCTTCGATAAAGGGCTATCAAACACTGAAAGAAGTTTTCAAATTGGCAATCAGCAGTTTTTGAGACACGCTTTCAAGCAAACAAACAATCTCTTCATCTTTATAATACTAATTAGCTTCCGCCAGCGGTTTCATCCGCGTTCCATGGGAACACTTCGGTACACCCGGATAAAAAGCCTTCCTCGATAAATGGCTGTCTAGCACTGAAAAATGTTCAAAATCAGACCAGTAGTTCCTGAGATTAAGCGTTCAAGCAAATCTTTAATTTTCTCCACTTATACTACTTATCTATTACTAATATTATAAAGCTGAAGGAGTTGTTTGTTTTTTCGTTTGAACGCGCTTAATCTCAGGAATTAATGGTCCGTTTGAAAAATTCTTCAGTGTTAGATAGCCCATTTTATCGAAGGAAGGGACTTAGCTACTTTTATCGGGTGCACGTAGTAGTTCCCACGGGACGCGCTGAAAACGCTGGCGGGAGCTCATTATTTAATATGAATCAGATAGATTATACTTAGATTTAAAATACAAACTCGATTAAAAAGTAGGCAATGAAAAGATAACTTCTGGTCGTCAGTTCTCATCAAGAACTCCTTCCAACGACATCTCAGGAACTTGTTGGGACCCAAGGACACACTTTCTTCTGCTTAAACGATATACTTCCCTTTCAAAGAGAGGTATAATTAAAGGGCTTCATCTAAATATTTTCTTTCTAAATCTGAAAAAAAACGGCTTGCATTAAAAAAGTCGTGTGGCCCTTAGTTGGGTTAAACACCAACCTCTCAAGTTACGCTGTGTGGGTTCGATTCCAGGTCAGAAATACCTATGCAAGTTTCTAAGTTTGTTATGTATTACTTTTTAGGCATATCTAATACCAATGGCAGATGAAAGTGAGGAAAACATTCTTTGAGGAACCTGGACAATAAATTCTAAGTCACCAAACCGCATTGAGCAAGCGTGGTGATGACATCAATCTTTCCATGTGCAGCAGTGGAAGATAAAAAGCGGCTATTAAAAAACATGTTAAAGAATAACGTACTAAAAAAGTAATAGAAGTTAGCCAACCGCAGTTAGGGAGTTTTCTTTCGAATCCTCATCATCAGCCCTTAATTGCGTCCAAAAACCGATTATTTCGCCCAGCGGCTGTTCTCACATAAGGAGATCAGTTCAATGCGCAGGACATAGTGCCACAAGCATGATTTGCGCTGATAAGTGCATTCCTATTCCTCACGCTCATAACCGATGGACGGCATCGACACCACCGGAGAGAGATCAGGTGCAGAACCGACATTAACGTGCGAAACGGAGGCACGGGTGTATCAATCATCAATTCCATCCGGGCTGCTTTATGAAAGGTTTTCTATTACCCCAAAGCATTCGCCCGACCCGGGTAACGAAACGCGAGACTCGTGCACAGCAATCGGCTATGCGATAAACTTCACACTCGCTCTCACTACGCAACACAACTCATCAAAACGCTAGGTGCGTTATAGGACGGAACCCTAAAACCAGCCAAGTGCGATTGAAGTTGCGCACGAAGGTTCCGTACCATATCTATGAAAATAACGTATCTATTACTACAACTAGCCAAAATATAAAATTTTTCTGCAACAAAAAATATCTTTGTTTTTCAAACAAATATATGAATAACTAGCCGTTTTCCCGCGGTTTCACTCGCATCCCGTGGGAATTACTGCCCGTACCCGGATAAAAATATAGCCTATGTCACTCGTGGAATGTAGCTTTCGAATGGTGAAAGAATTTTTAAAAATCGGTCAGTAGTTTTCAGCCTATTTCATTACAACCAAAAAACAAACAAAGCGAGACAAAGTTTCCCTTTATAATATTTAGTATAGATTATATTAAATATAGCTGTAGACAAATACCCTTATTATAACACTATTTTTAAATTTTTACTTTTTGTTTTAGCGCAAGGAAAACATATTTGTCACACTTCTCCTTTCTTAAACTATCACGGCGTTATGAGATACAGCCTGGGCACAGCAGCGAGGCTTAGTAATAGGTCCGATTTTACCCTTGGGGTACGGAACCCTTTTTTTCATATAACGATGGGAAAACTCACAGTATGGACCCCTCCCTCCCGCTGTGGTGATGGGGAGAGTGTCAGACTTTTACCTGACTAACCACCGTGTTCCTTGGAGCCCTTTGTTGCCAGGGCCGCGGTAACGTCTGCGCAACAACCCGCAGCCCCAGAAGGTTGTCCTTGAGGGCCCTTCTCACTACACACACAACTCACTCCTATCTAGTTAGTACGGAACCCTAAGGGCGTATTTACCCTTAGGCTAAGAAGGGCTACAGCCCGAGGGCGGCAAGCCGCGGGGGGCGGCCGGTAGGGTGCCCCTGGGGCTGATCTCAGTCCTTGATGGGGCGGAAAGCTACAGGAGCCCGGGCGCGCAATCTTAAAATACGCCCTGACCACTAAAATAGCTTATCCGTCTAAAATAATATTTAACAAAACCTTTGTCTAATCACAGTAATATTCCTTTGGTGTAGCATGTGCCCCAGTTAGCGAATCGCGCATCATTGGTGTGAGTTGAGCCATTTTACTTAAACTCTAACCTTTATTAATATTCAGCGTCTCTTTAAATTTAGAGCTAAATGAAAGTAGAACGACAGTACGACCGTCAACATTTTGGCCGGCCAGAAATACAACAGAAAACTTAATAAGATTGCATTTGTTCTTGATAGAATTCTATGGTATATTGTAGGCTTTGGAAACCGTTTAAACGGTTCGTCGTCAACATCATCTGCCTACCTTTCCCAAATATCTTTGGGGTCGCTTCCAGTCTATATACAAAGTTGTGAGTACAGCAAACCCGCATCTCTGCACGTGGTGATTAACGCTCAATCAGTGGGCGTAAGCGTGCATTGGCGGCCCCGCTATAAAAAAATTTGTTTGGGGCCCCTTATATTGGGGTAAAGATTAAAATAAAATAAATTAGGAAGTTTTTATTTATTTTTTCCTACACACTTTTGGGGCCCCGTGGCCGCGGGGGGCCCCGTTAATTGATCACGGCAGAAACGGCGGTAGCTACGACCCTGCGCTTCAATCCGTTCTCTGGGTGAGAGGAGGCGCAGCACAGCAGTGGGGACCATACAAAGGCTGATGACGATTGATATTAAATATTTATAACAAAAACCAATGCTGCTATCAGAACCTTTTTAATAAAACCCTAAATTAAAAAAAAATATGAACCAATCAAGTTGACTCGACTATCATTGACCGACGAATTTAAACTTTTGTAATACAATTATTTATTTATCTTTGTAAGGAAATACTTTCCATTGCAGAAATTGCCGCAGAAAGACTTCTGAGACAGAAAAGCATATGTACGATGACTGGGCTGATAAATACCCTGGGGGACTTGAACTTTGTATTGGATGAAAGTACGTATCCTATCCTATCCTGCTAAGCTTAAAACAAATTTTACTACCTTTTTATTGTCCACTGCTGGGCAACAGGCCTCCTTCACACGGAGAATGATTGAGCGTTAATCACCACGCGTGCTCATTTGGCGGGTTGTGATTTCAGACTTTATAGGTCCGGGTTTCCTCAAGATGTTTTCCTTTCACCTTTATTAGCCATTGGTGTCTAAGATATACTTAGAAAGTACATACAAACTTTAGAAAAGCTTGCATTGTAGCTTTTCTATGGCAATGATCTGCAAATAGAATTTATCTAGAACCTGTCTAGAACTGGTGCCTTAACCTAATTTCAGATTAAAACAGGTGATTAACGGTTTCTTCAGGCGTAATGAAAGAAGATAGCAGCGGATTCCGAACGCTGCCGACCTTCGAAAAAATTTATACGAAAAAAGCCGCATTGAAAGCACCTTTCTCTATGCGAAAAAACAATAAAAATTCTCTGTTGCTGCAGAAATACATAGAGAATATCGAGAAGAAGAGAAGTAACCTTTCCATTTCCCAAAAATCACGTAAGTATATGTTTTTAACCGACTTCCAAAATGGAGGAGTTCTTTTTTTTCTTTTTTAACGATGGGAAATCATCAGTATGACCCCTCCCGCTGTGGGTGACGTGTGAGGAGTGTCAGACTTTTACTGACTCAAACCCACCGTGTTCCTTCGGGAGCCCTTTGTGCGCCAGGGCCGCGTAACTCTTTCGAACAACCCGCAACCCGCAGCCCATGGGGGAGGTTTTTAATTCGGGTGTTTGTATTTTTTATGTCTCAAAATAAGGTCTAAAATCATCATCTGCCTAGCCTCTTCCCAACTATGTTGGGGTCGGCTTCCAGTCTAACCGGATGCAGCTGAGTAGGTACCTACCAGAGTCCTACATGGAGCGACTGCCATCTGACTTTCTGGCTTCCCTTGACTACCCTTAACGACTGCTTCTTCTTCTTATCTCACTCGCTGCAGTTTAATCACCTAACAACCCTAGTGTCAGAGTTTTTTTCAAATCCGCCTGACGGCCTCTGACGTGGATTTATATACGACTGCTACTGAGTAGCATTCGAGGACGCCAGCTATACGTGCCCTCCCAGGCACGGGGGTGTAACACCGCCAACTTCCAAACTCCAGGCTGCTTTGTGAAAGTTTCTAAACCCACAAAGCGATTTCGGCCTGGCCCGGGAATCGAACCCGACCTGTGATCGGCAGTCGCGCTATGCGACCAACGACTGCTAAAGAAGATGAAGTGTTACCGGGACCCACTTTAATTCTTCTTATCGAGTGAGCTGCAGGTTTAATCACCTAAAAAGCCCTGGTGTCAGTGTTTCCTGAACATGAATTTTAACAGGGACTACTAATGAGTAGCATTCGGGGACGCCAGCTTTATGTGCCCCCACAGCACCAGTGGCGTAGCTACGATGGGGGTAGGCCGGGCAGTGCTCCGGGGCCCCCAAGTTTATTTCGAATGTACCTGAAGGGGCCCCTGAACTTTCCAAAGTTACTCTCATTTTTAACATAAATAATAAAAGACAGGTTGCGACCTAAAAAAAAAACTCACTCTGTTCGCGTATGAATCCGTATGATACATATCCCATTCTTTTTTTTCTTTAAAGGGTCTCATGTTTCTATTTGCCCCGGGGCCCGCGGTTACCTAGCTACGCCACTGCCAGGCACGGGGGCCAGCAATACCGCCAACTTTAAGACTCCGGGCTGCTTCTAAAACCCGCAAAGTGAATGTTTATCTTTTTATCTTTATCTTACAGAGACCTCCACTACTATAGGTACGCAGTAGAATCATACCGAGCGAGAATAAGTGGCAATTCGACACCAGATTGAAACTGAGTGCCGGCCCAGGAGTCGATGAGTTCGGTCAGAAGCCTATTCCTAACGAATTGCTGATGAAGAGAAGTGGTAATGGCAAGGATATCGCTCGTATAAGAAAGAAAAGTGTACAAACACAAACGGAATAGGCTTGAATATCTTATTTAGGCGCCAGACTTACAACAAAGCGCAGCGCAGAAGTAAGACTTCTTAAGGTGAATGCGATGACATAGAGGGGAAATTCAATATTAAAATGGTTTTTTCATGTTTTACCTGAAGTAACCATTCAATATGAGGCGTGATCTTATGATTGGCGGTTATAATATCCCACAAAGTAATTTCTGATGTCCTTGTTTAACTCCGAAACTTCTTATTATGAACTATAAACTGACGAAACTATGATATTTCGCAATAAAACGTTTTTTACAGTTACATTTAAATTGTAAGAAGTTTCGGAGTTAAACAAGGACATCAGAAATTACTTTGTGGGATATTATAACCGCCAATCATAAGATCACGCCTCATATTGAATGGTTACTTAGGTAAAACATGAAAAAACCATTTTATATTTGAATTTCCCGCTTCTAGTCATCGCATTCACCTTAAGAAGTCTTTACTTCTGCGCTGCGCTTTGTTGTAGTCTGGCCCTAAATAAAGATATTCAAGCCTATTCCGTTTGTGTTTGTACACTTTTCTTTCTTATACGAGCGATATCCTTGCCATTACCACTTCTCTTCATCAGCAATTCGTTAGGAATAGGCTTCTGACCGAACTCATCGACTCCTGGGCCGGCACTCAGTTTCAATCTGGTGTCGAATTGCCACTTATTCTCGCTCGGTATGAATTCTACTGCGTACCTATAGTAGTGGAGGTCTCTGTAAGATAAAGATAAAAAGATAAACATTCACTTTGCGGGTTTTAGAAGCAGCCCGGAGTCTTAAAGTTGGCGGTATTGCTGGCCCCCGTGCCTGGCAGTGGCGTAGCTAGGTAACCGCGGGCCCCGGGGCAAATAGAAACATGAGACCCCTTAAAGAAAAAAAAGAATGGGATATGTATCATACGGATTCATACGCGAACAGAGTGAGTTTTTTTTTTAGGTCGCAACCTGTCTTTATTATTTATTGTAAAAATGAGAGTAACTTTGGAAAGTTCAGGGGCCCCCTCAGGTACATTCGAAATAAACTTGGGGGCCCCGGAGCACTGCCCCGGCCTACCCCCATCGTAGCTACGCCACTGGTGCCTGGGAGGGCACATAAAGCTGGCGTCCCCGAATGCTACTCATTAGTAGTCCCTGTTAAAATTCCATGTTCAGGAAACACTGACACCAGGGCTTTTTAGGTGATTAAACCTGCAGCTCACTCGATAAGAAGAATTAAAGTGGGTCCCGGATAACACTTCATCTTCTTTAGCAGTCGTTGGTCGCATAGCGCGACTGCCGATCACAGGTCTCGGGTTCGATTCCCGGGCCAGGCCGAAATCGCTTTGTGGGTTTTAGAAACTTTCACAAAGCAGCCTGGAGTTTGGAAGTTGGCGGTGTTACACCCCCGTGCCTGGGAGGGCACGTATAGCTGGCGTCCTCGAATGCTACTCAGTAGCAGTCGTATATAAATCCACGTCAGAGGCCGTCAGGCGGATTTGAAAAAACTCTGACACTAGGGTTGTTAGGTGATTAAACCTGCAGCGAGTGAGATAAGAAGAAGAAGCAGTCGTTAAGGGTAGTCAAGGGAAGCCAGAAAGTCAGATGGCAGTCGCTCCATGTAGCACTCTGGTAGGTACCTACTCAGCTGCATCCGGTTAGACTGGAAGCCGACCCCAACATAGTTGGGAAGAGGCTAGGCAGATGATGATTTTAGACCTTATTTTGAGACATAAAAAATACAAACACCCGAATTAAAAACCTCCCCCATGGGCTGCGGGTTGCGGGTTGTTCGAAAGAGTTACCGCGGCCCTGGCGCACAAAGGGCTCCCGAAGGAACACGGTGGGTTTGAGTCAGTAAAAGTCTGACACTCCCTCACACTGTCACCCACAGCGGGAGGGGTCATACTGATGATTTCCCATCGTTAAAAAAAGAAAAAAAAGAACCTCCTCCATTTTGGGAAGTCGGTTAAAAACATATACTTACGTGATTTTTGGGAAATGGAAAGGTTCACTTCTCTTCTTCTCGATATTCTCTATGTATTTCTGCCAGCAACAGAGAAGTTTTTCATTTTTTTGCATAGAGAAGTGCTTCATGCGGCCTTTTTCGTATAAACTTTTTTCGAAGGTCGGCAGCGTTCGGAAGTCCGCTGCTATTTCTTTCATTACGCCTGAAGAAACCGTTAATCACTGTTTAAATCTAGATAGGTATAAGGCAGCCAGTTCTAGACAGGTTCTAGATAAAATTCTATTTGACAGATCATGCCATAGAAAAGCTACCAATGCAACTTTTCTAAGTTTGTATGTACTTTCTAAGTATATCTTAGACACCAATGGCTGATAAAAGGTGAAGGAAAACATCTTGAGGAAACCCGGACTATAAGTCTGAAATCACCAACCCGCAATGAGCAAGCGTGGTGATTAACGCTCAATCCTTCTCCGTGTGAGAGGAGGCCTGTGCCCAGCAGTGGGACAATAAAAAGGCTAGTAAAAATTTGTTTTAAGTTAGCAGGATAGGATAGGATACGTACTTTCATCAATACAACGTTCAAGTCCAGGGTCATTTTTATCAGCACAGTCATCGTACATATGCTTTCTCTGTCTCAAAGTCTTCTGCGGCATTTTGCAATGGAAATATTCTTACAAAATAAATAAAATTGTATTACAAAAGTTTAATTCGTCGGTCCAATGACTAGTCGACGTCAAATTGATTGGTTCATATTTTTTTTTTAATTTAGGCGTTTTATTAAAAAAGGTTCTGATAGCAGCATTGGTTTTTGTTATAATATTTACATATCATCGTCATCAGCCTTTGTATGGTCCCACTGCTGTGCTGCGGCCTCCTCTCACACAGAGAAGGATTGAGCGCAGAGTCGTAGCTACCGCCGTATCTGCCGTATCAATTATACGGGGCCCCCGGGCCACGGGGGCCCCCAAAGTGTGTAAGGAAAAATAAATAAAAACTTCCTAATTTATTTTATTTTAATCTTTACCCCCATATAAGGGGCCCCAAACAAATTTTTTATACGGGGCCCCGCCAATGCACGCTACGCCACTGATTGAGCGTTAATCACCACGTGCAAGAGATGCGGGTTGCTGTACTCACACTTTGTATATAGACTGGAAGCCGACCCCAAGATAGTTGGGAAAAGGCTAGGCAGATGATGTTGACGACGAACCTGCTTCAAACGGTTTCAAAGCTCCTACAATATACCATAGATTCTATCAAGAACAAATGTCAATCTTATTAAGTTTTCTGTTGTATTTCTGCCGGCCAAAAATGTTTGACCGGTCGTAACTGTCGTTCTACTTTCATTTAGCTCTAAAATTAAGAGACGCTGAATATTAATAAGGTTAGAGTTTAAGTGAAAATGGCTCAATCACAACATGATGCGCGATTCGCTAACTGGGGGCACATGCCTACACCAAAGGAATATTACTGTGATATAGACAAAGGTTTGTTAATATTATTTAGACGGATAAAGCTAGTTGTTAGGGTCAGGGGCGTATTTTAAGATTGCGCGCCCCGGGCTCCTGTAGCTTTCCGCCCCATCAAGGACTGAGATCAAGCCCCAGGGGCACCCTACCGGCCGCCCCCCGCGGCTTGCCGCCCCGGGCTGTAGCCCTTCTAGCCTAAGGGTAAATACGCCCCTTAGGGTTCCGTACTAACTAAGATAGGAGTGAGTTGTGTGTGTAGTGAGAAGGGCCCTCAAGGACACACGCTCTCGGGGCTGCGGGTTGTTCGCGCGAGTTACCGCGGCCCTGGCACACAAAGGGCTCCCGAAGGAACACGGTGGGTTTAGTCAGTAAAAGTCTGACACTCCCTCCCGCTATCACCCACAGCGGGAGGGAGGGGTCATACTGATGATTTCCCATCGTTATAAAAAAAAGGGTTCCGTACCCAAAGGGTAAAACTGGACCTATTACTAAGCCTCCGCTGTCTGTCTCCAGGCTGTATCTCATAAGCCGTGATAGTTAGAAAGCTGAAATTTTCACAAATGATGTATTTCCTTTGCCGCTATAACAACAAAAAGTAAAAATTTAAAAATATGTATAATAAGGGTATTTGTCTACACTATATAATATAATCTATACTAATATTATAAAGAGGAAAACTTTGTTTGTTTGTTTGTTTGTTTGGTTGTAATGAATAGGCTCAAAAACTACTGGACCGATTTTAAAAATTCTTTCACCATTCGAAAGCTACATTATCCACGAGTGACATAGGCTATATTTTAT
>NWSH02000531.1:4183527-4264140 GCA_002382865.2 Heliothis virescens | reverse complement strand
CATGAAAAAACCATTTTATATTTGAATTTCCCGCTTCTAGTCGTCGCATGCACCTTAAAGATTAAAGATAAAGTTTCATGTCTTCGGCCTTAAACAGTAGACAATTTAATCGCGAATTGGGACGGAGATAACCTACTTCTTATCTTTCTACTATGGTCTATCTGTCAAATTTCTGCAATAGATTTTCAACCTTATCACAATGGAGGTAGGT
Source organism: Heliothis virescens (assembly GCA_002382865.2). Lineage (NCBI taxonomy): Eukaryota > Metazoa > Arthropoda > Insecta > Lepidoptera > Noctuidae > Heliothis > Heliothis virescens. The sequence goes on along the minus strand of NWSH02000531.1, from coordinate 4,263,929 downwards.
TAATGTTCGATTGGAAAAATTTGACAGATTCGTATACGTTGCCCTGCTGTTGTCTGTACAATCATTATTTATATACTAGCTTCCGCCAGCGGTTTCACCCGCGTCCCGTGGGAACTACTCCGCGCACCCGGATAAATAGTAGCTTATAGCCTCCCTCGATAAATGGCTTATCTAACACTTAAAGTTTTTTCAAATCGGACCAATAGTTCCTGAAATTACCTNAAGAAGTTTCGGAGTTAAACAAGGACATCAGAAATTACTTTGTGGGATATTATAACCGCCAATCATAAGATCACGCCTCATATTGAATGTTAACTTAGGTAAAACATGAAAAAACCATTTTATATTTGAATTTCCCGCTTCTAGTCGTCGCATGCACCTTAAAGATTAAAGATAAAGTTTCATGTCTTCGGCCTTAAACAGTAGACAATTTAATCGCGAATTGGGACGGAGATAACCTACTTCTTATCTTTCTACTATGGACAATCTGTCAAATTTCTGCAATAGATTTTCAACCTTATCACAATGGAGGTAGGTTAATGTTCGATTGGAAAAATTTGACAGATTCGTATACGTTGCCCTGCTGTTGTCTGTACAATCATTATTTATATACTAGCTTCCGCCAGCGGTTTCACCCGCGTCCCGTGGGAACTACTCCGCGCACCCGGATAAATAGTAGCTTATAGCCTCCCTCGATAAATGGCTTATCTAACACTTAAAGTTTTTTCAAATCGGACCAATAGTTCCTGAAATTACCTAGCGCGTTCAACCAACCAAACAAACTCTTCAGCTTTATAATATTAGTATACATTTAATCACAATGGAACTGACAAAATTTTATCCTTGAAAAACCGACACGCTCAAAAAATATTTTGCTCACTCTTATTCAAGACATGTGCATAAGTCCTTCCTTTTTAACCGACTTCCCAAAAAGGAGGAGGTTCTCAATTCCGAACCTATTTTTTTTTTTATGTATGTTAGAAATAAAACTTTTCACATGGCTCTAGAAGTCGGTGGCAAAATAAACACAGTCAACAGACCTGCAGACACCGACTTCTAGAGCCATGTGAAAAGTTTTATTTTATCCCTTTCAGTGTTTTTTTGTGAAGTCGGTTTTGTTTTTTTTTTCGTGCGAATATGACAGAAGTTATCAATTCGTCTATAGTGTTTTCTGTCTACGGCGTGACCAAGCCCCTAGTTACTATAAGGCAAATAAAAAACCGGTTTGAGCCGGTTTCATTACGTTGACAATCTTCGTGTTCGAGCGAAGTATGGTCAGACCGTTATTTGGTACAGACAACAGCACATCAAGTTACCACAATCTGTCAAATTTCTGCAATCGATTTTCGACCTTATCGCAATGGGGGTAGGTTAATGTTTGATTGGTAAAATTTGACAGATTCGTATACGTTGACCTGCTGTCGTCTGTACATTTGACGTGACAACGTCTTATAATTCGATTGAGCCGGCTGCACGCACGAAGAAACATGACTCATGCGGCGTTACCTCGCTCTGAGGCGTTCCATGTAAAGGTCGATTTACATCAAACGAGCGAATGCTCATTCTATCCCCACTACAGCTAATTCTTCTAGTGTAAACAGGCGTAGAGCATTCCTTCGTTGTTCTTAGTGCGTTCGCAAAGATTCTATGGAATATTCTAAGAATGCTCGCTCGCTTGATGTAAACGGCGCAAGAGCGCGCGAACAGTTGCTTAGAGCGTTCTAGCGTGTTCGGACGTGCTCGCGCCACTGAGCGGTCTCATCAAAGCGTTTTTGTGTTCTAGCGATTGTTCTAGCTCTAGCTCTATGTTCGTTTGATGTAAATCGATACCTCTAGCTTTCGTTTACACTAAAAGATTACGAAAGAATGCTCTTGTTCTAGCTCTAGCTCTATGTTCGTTTGATGTAAATCGACCTTTAGGCTTGAAGTGCAAGCTAGACCGACAAAGAGGCACAATCGGCCTTCGCGTTCGGCAGCGTTCGACATCCGTCTCTCTCGTCATTTACATGTTTTGGTCGAGTATCAAGTGCAGTGAAAAGTGAATGTGGTGTCAATTGTTTAAAGCAACGATAATTGCAGCGATAAAGGTAATGATTCTTTCGATATTAATTATATGTTCAGTGATATATTGTCGAATATTCGTGCTTTCATCATTAAAATAAATAGCATCGGCCCGCTAGGGCAGAGATTGTAGGTTATGCTATAATTGACAAAATTAAAACAATAAGTTAGCAGAACTATTTCACGATGAGTAAAAAATCGATGGTTTTACTATTTACGGTGAATTCGACCACTAGAAGCGGGAAATTCAAATATAAAATGGTTTTTTCATGTTTTACCTAAGTTAACATTCAATATGAGGCGTGATCTTATGATTGGCGGTTATAATATCCCACAAAGTAATTTCTGATGTCCTTGTTTAACTCCGAAACTTCATAGAATTCAAATGTAACTGTAAAAAGCTTTTTATTGCGAAATATCATAGTTTTGACAAATTTTAAATTTTAAATGTAAGATTTATAAACAATAATTTAATCATTGTTTATTCTCATAATGAATTATTTGAAATTATTACTTTTTATAACAAATTACAATTAAATTTGCAAAAATAATTAAGTAACTACATATTGAAAAAAAAAAATAATTATATTATTAAAATGATAAAATCTAAATTTCAATTTTAACAGTTGAGTAGAAATTTAAACAATAAATTTTATTTCAAGTATTTTGTTGTATTTTTATTTTTTTAAATTTAAAATGATTTTCTGAATGTTAAAAATTTTATGATTTTTTTTTAGATTGTTTCGAACGACGATTTATTTTGCAGAACTGCTTACAATCGCACCATGGAAGAAAAGCCTGACGAACCAGAGGATGTTACGAATAAGCCTTTACCTTCAATGAGTGAACCCACGGAGGTTCAAGAAGCTGTAGCATCTACTATAGCAACGCCATTCGCGCAGCCAATAATCGCTGCTTCAAAATCAAAAGCCCAAAAACAACGTGAGTACAGACAGCGTGTCACAGCATCTAGAACTCCTGCTCAGGCGGCTGCTGCGAGAAAATCGAAAAACGAAAGACAACGCAAAAACAGATCACGCCAAGCTGCTGCCTCTGCGACGCCATTTGCAGAACCAATAGCTGCTGCTCCAAAAACAAGGGCACAAATACAACGTGAGTACAGACAGCGGATTGCTGCATCCAAAACTCCTGCGCAGGCAGCAGCTGCAAGAGAAGCACGTAATGTAAGAGATCGAAACAACAGATTACGCAAAGCTGCTAACTTGGTTATTGCCAGTTCTCTAGAAGCGACAACTACATCTCAATCTCGTTTAGGACAAAGGTTAAACACCGTCCATATTGCTACTCAACGACAAACCGACCAACAACGTCAATTTTTAGCAACAGAACCAGCAGAAATTACTGTTCAACCAAATACTTCTTCAGATGAAATTGAAGTTCAAGCACAATCTACTTGGCACACTGAATGGTCATCATCAATCGTAAGATTCAAATCTACTTTTTTAACCGACTTCCCAAAAAGGAGGAGGTTCTCAATTCGACCGTATTTTTTTTATGTATGTTAATCCATATCTCCGGCAGTTATAGACCGATTTGAGAAATTCTTTTTGTGTTTGAAAGAGTACGATGTCCTTCCTTTTCTCGTGCGAATAAGACAGAAGTTATCAATTCGTCTATTGTGTTCTCTGTCTACGATGACATCACCACAAGCCCCTTCTTATTACTATACGGCACTGACCTCTATAATACCACTGGACTGGCTACTGTAAAGGTTTTGTTTAGGCCAGTTTGATAATCACCATTTTGGCGTAGCGAGTTTCTGTGGTACTAAATCACTGGCCCCTTATTGGTCCATATCAGCCACGTCATATACATCATCAGTGTCAAACATCATTGTTATTCAAAAAATGTACACGTAGTTTGCAGCCATTTGCATTATACGTCAAAAAAGTTCGCTGGACACTCGCTAGTGGCGCTTCAAAGCGACACAAAAAAATGCTGTCATACGCTTCGAACAGCCTGTCCAGTGGTATAATAGAGGTCAGTGCTATACGGCAAATGGAAAACCGGTTTGAGCCGGATTCATTTCGTTGACAATCTTCGTTTTCGAACCTTCGAGCGAAGTAAGGTCTGACTCTTGTCTGACTGTTTCTGGTACAGTTGACAGGCGCTGTCAGTTAGTACAAATGTCAGTTGTCGCTATGAAAATTGACATCTCGGTCAACTACATAAAAGATACATTGCGTGGTTTATAGGTTCCAGGTAAAGTTCTAAATAGCTCTAGATCTAATAGATAGTGCCAAAGAAATGTTCTTAATAAAAAATAAAAAAAAAGCTGGAATCTGGAACCTCATACGTCGTTTGTAAATAAATAGACAAGTTGTGACCACGTCGACATAAGTCGCTCAGTGTAATGTGACGCCCTTGCGTGTCAAAACGTGTTTGTCTATTATAAGGAGATATTTTTTGACGTAAACATGCCGAGTTGCGCCTTACGCTACTGCCATTCTCGTTATGGTAAAATAACTGGATCTAACTTCGGTTTATTTTCGTGAGTATTTTATTTAAAATTAAATATTTACGCAGAATTAAATTCTACATTTTATTAATAGTTCTGGAACATTAGCTGATTTTGTAAAAGCGCCATCTATTGTCGAGTAGAGTTACCAAAAATTGTAAAAAAGAAGTTTGAGTTGATGTTGCACGCATGAAATTTTATAAGCAGCCAATTAAAAATTCAAAAGTTATTTTTTTTTTCTATTTTAGTTTTCCGAATTTTAATAGAGAGGAACGCAAAAAGTGGATAATATTTGTACAGAATGAGCGCAGAGAAGAACACTGGTTTCCATCCGATTCTTCGAAGTTATGCTCAAAGCATTTTGATAAAGAGGACATGTATCAAGGAAAAACTGGTCGGCTAATGTTAAGAAAAGGAGCGGTGCCTCGTTATACAAGTGAAGTTAGTTTTCTAACTGCGGAATTCAATATTCTGTCTATCTCCGGATTTGGAGATAGACAGAATATTTAATTCCGCAATCTGTCAAATTTCTTCAGTATTCAAAATTTGCTGTCGTCTGTACATCAAAATAAAATATCGCGGTATGAAATATAGCCTGGAGACAGACAGACAGACAATGAAGTCTTCGTAATAGGGTCCCGTTTTACCCTTTTGGGTACGAAACCCTAAAAACGCATGTGCAGAAGAATTATCGAGATGTCTAAAAATATATTACAAAAAAAATCCCTCTGTCCCAGCACTGGGAATTTTATTCCAAAAACTGATTTTTTTGTATGTAACTTTATGTAATATTTGGTTTTCGTTATTTTTTGTATATTATGAAACAGTAAAAAGTCGTGGTGGCCTAGTGGGTAAATCACCAAACTCTAAAGTATGAGTACACACTCATACTTTAGAGTTTTGGGTTTGATTCCAGGTCAGGCAAGTAACAATGCAACTTTTCTAAGTTTGTATGTACTTTCTAAGTATATGTTAGACACCAATGGCTGATAAAAGGCGAAGGAAAACATCTTGAGGAAACCTGGATTATAAAGTGTGAAATCACCAACCCGCATTGAGCAAGTGTGGTGATTAATGCTCAATCCTTCTCCGTGTGAGAGGAGGCCTGTGCCCAGCAGTGGGACGATAAAAAGGCTATTTAAAAAAAATAATTCAACAGTTTCCGTAAATAAGTTGTCTTTTCAATTAATAACAGAATTACAGAACTGTTTTAATATAATTTGGTTTTATTTGATTACATTTAGTACGAGTATTATAAACATAATATTGTAAAATTGTATTAAAAAATATCGATTATTTGACATTTTGTTTTAAACCTGTCCCATCCCTAGTAACTTTGAAAGTTCCCCGCTCATTCGTACCTCAGGTTGTTGACAGAAATAACTCGTTGAAACAAATCAAGGATTAGGTGTCTATAGGCTATGAGGTCGTTGACTTCAACCAATCAGATTGCGCGTGGCGTTTGGTTATTGCTTACTTATTATTCCATTTATTTATTTTCAAACATATTTTTTACATTTTTAAATATACCTAATTATAAAAAAGAAAGAATATAAAAACATTTAAAAATAAAAAAAAACAGGTAGCCACCGATATCGGACACAGGGTCCAAGGAACCAGTGGTTAGGGTCCCAGAGACAGAAACCTCCTCACAATACGCGCCGTATCAAGGAGTACCGCCTTCTGAATCAGTCCTTATTATTATTCTTATTGCATACTTATTATTATACGAATAAGTTCAGTCAGTAAGTTCATCAATTTACGAAAATGTAGAGTAAGCGTAAAATTATACAATTATTTTTGATGCCGTATTTTAATTTTTATTTTATATGTATTAGATAGTAAGTTATTTGTAAATATGTACACAAAAATGTATTTTAATTAATGTAAATAAAAACAAAATTATTTATCTCCCGTTTAGAATTCTACGAAAGTTTATAAACTTCAAACTTACGGATCATGTTATTTTCCGCTGACATGTATACGTATTGTTCACAGACGCAGCTGCCAAGACCACGCGCCCCGCGCAAGATACCACAGATAACTCCAAATTGCCCACAATGTTATGCGGATCTACCGATGACAACTATCGCTAGAGATGTAAGTGTATTTCAGAATGTACAGTCGACAGCACGTCAGTGTATCCGAGATCTGTCATATCTGTCAAATTTCACCAATCGAACATTAACCTTCAAGTATTGTGATAAGGTTGAAAATCGATCGCAGAAATTTGACAGATTTGTGTACACTGACTTGCTGTCGATTGTACCACCAAATATTTAGATTAAGGCTGTAGAGTTTGATTGTCTTTTTGAACGCGCGCCGCGTACTATTATCTACCCAGCCTTTTCCCAACTATGTTGGGGTCGGCTTCCAGTCTAACCGGATGCAGCTGAGAACCAGTGTGCCACATGGAGCGACTGCCTGTCTGACCTCCACAGCCTAGTTACCCGGGTAACCCGATACACCTTGGTAAGACTGGTTGTCAGTCTTTCTAGCTCCTGGCTGCCCGTAACGACTACCAAAGATAGTCAAATGACAGCCGGGACCCACCAGTTTATCGTGCCTTCCGAAACACGGAAGACGTAACCCAGCATAATGAACTCTCTTATTTTCTTAGGAGCGAGTGAGATTAGTGATAGCGAAGGTGTACCAATTCTTGGAGGAAGAGTACGATGAGCTGAAGTGCATATACCCGAATACGGACTTGTTTATGCTGAGCGAGTTCAGCAGGCGCACGGCTGCCGCCACCGGCGTCACCGAGGACCTCGTGCAAGAGATACTCGGCGAGGAAGCCGTCAGGAGCGCCGCCGCTGAACCACCGCCTGCTAAACGTGCTAGAACTGCCGAAGATGGGTGAGAACCTTATGATTTCTACTGACAGTTTGTTTGAAGTAATAATGGCGTCTAGGTCCGATTACCCGCTATGGCAACTGTTCTAGAAGATCACCCGCATTTGCCAAGACACAGGGGTAGTATTATCACCAAAATTTCACAGTCCACAGTATTTAAAAAACCGGCCAAGTGCGAGTTGGACTCGCGCACGAAGGGTTCCGTACCATTCTCATCTATGAAAAAAGTAAAGGTCAAGTGTAAGTAACTTACCGATAACGTAACCTAAAACCGATAAAGAACAAAGATCCAAAGAATATTGCGAAAAAAAATTAAACAAAACTATATTTACAGAAGCTAAATACTAATCCATCTTTCAATCTAAGATATTACATTGAAAATATTTATTTAAATTAATCATTACAAGAAAGGAACTTCATTCTCATCGGGTGCCCCATATGTGAAGCCTCTTCATCATCATCCTTTGTATCGTCTCACGTGTGTGCTGCGGCCTCCTCTCACACAGAGAAGGATTGAGCGTTAATCACCACGTGCAAGAGATGCGGGTTGCTGTACTTACACTACAATCCAGGTTTCCTCGAGATGTTTTCCTTCACCTTTTATCAGCCATTGGTGTCCAAGATATACTTGGAGAGTACATACAAACTTAGAAAAGTTGCATTGGTACTTGCCTGACTTGGAATCGAACCCACACATACTTGAAAGGTTGGTTTATAGACATATTTATATTTCAGTTCAATTGATGATGACGTTGATGATGTTGAAGGGAACATGTATATTGACGACAGTGAGGAACAAACTGAAGAAATTGTGCAAGTCATGTGAGTATCGTTATATTTATGTACATTGTACAGACGCCAGCACATCACTCTAATTCAATCTGTCTTTCTTCAATAGACTTTCAATTTTATTACAATAGTGGAAGGTTAATGTTCGATTGGTAAAATTTGACAGATTCGGGTATCGTGACCTGTTGTCATCTGTACAATTTAAATGGCGACACCTGAAATAATTAAATTGGTAACACGTTCACCAATTCAAGTGCGAGTCCATCGCAATTACATTACGATTCCATTTTGATTCAATTGTGTTCCCATTAAAGTGTTAACAGAATAACCGATAACGCTCCAATCGTATGGAGGTAATTGGATCTTAGTGGAATATCAATCTATCTTTCTTCAATAGATTGAGTTGAAAATCTATTCAAAAAACTTGACAGATTAAGATAGGTTTATGTGCTGGCGTCTGTACATGTTTAGAAGTAAGCATTTATTGACCAGAATAATGCTCATAATGTTATTAAATTAATTATTTATTTATCGACAGGAAGGGACCAAGCGTATATATGAATAATGTACCGATGCTGGAAATTAAGTAAGTAATCTTTTTACAACGTTTTTTTACTAACCGACTTCAAAAAAGAAGGTTCTCAATTCGACCGTGTATTTTTTGGTTATTTTTTTACTTTTTTTTCGTAAAATATCGTATAATGTCGTATAATACGTTAGTTGACAATATTTTTATCCAACTGTGAAAAAACTGGTAAACTATCGGTCACTTTCAGTTTCACACGTTCCAGATAAAGTAAAAATAACTGCTATAGTTATAGATATAAATCTGACAAATCATGTCATAGAAAGTCAAAGTCAAAGTTTATTTATTTTGCAAATATGGGTAGGTATACAGAGGTTGTCAAAATTGTAAACATTTCTATAGTATTTCTATAGTATAGTACTTCTTTGTTATATTTACAATATTTTACCCACAATTTTAATTTAAAATACTATCCGGTCTTTTGCTCATCACTCTGCGCTCATCGCCCGCTTTCGTGGGATGAAATACCTATACTTATATTCTTATTCTATATTCTATTATTTTCAGACCCCTCATTGGTTTTGAAGAAGAAACGTTAATTATCAAAGAAGAAACGTAAGTTGTATTTATTTACATATTACAATTACATTGCCACGTTGTATGGCAATGCTTATTCTTTGACCAAAGAACAAGCCAGCCCTCTGGTCACGTGAAACGTCGATCAGTAGAAATTTCTTAGAACAATAGTCGTGAACCTAGGACTCCATAATCCGAGTGTTTCGACCCCAAAGGGCAACCAATCGTAATTATAAGTGTTTATTACAATAGCCACAAAAGGGATGAATGAAAGGCAATTGCATGCGGCAGAGATGAGAATGTTAAGAGGAATGTGTGGTGTTACGCGAATGGATCGAGTGAGGAATGAATATATAAGAGGAAGTTTGAAAGTGGCACCGGTAACCGAAAAATTATGCGGAAACCGGCTGGCATGGTATGGGCATGTGATGCGGAGAAGTGAGGATCATGTTGTGAGGAAGGTTTTGAGTATGAATGTAGATGGATATTGCGGAAGGGGACGACCAAAGAAACGATGGATGGATTGTGTGAAAGTCGATATGGCTAGGAAGAATGTTACTTGTGAGATGACGGCAAATAGAAGAGAATGGAAGAAGAAAACATGCTGCGCCGACCCCAAATAGATTGGGATAAGGGCAGGGAGATAATATTACAATAGCCACAAATGTAAGGCTCGTAGTACAGACGACAGCAGGTCAAACTACCCGAATCTGTCAAATTTTACCAGTCGAAATCGAAATCTATTGAAGAAATTTGACAGATCGAGGTAGGTTGATGTGCTGGCGTCAGTACCTATTGATTTTTAAAATGTTTGTTTGTCCGAGTATTTTTTTTTTGCTTTAATAACGACTTGTATATGTTTTTATATTTTAATTCTAGTGAAATGGATACTATGGATGTACCGAAACAAGAGCCGCCAGATGAGCTCCATAGTGAATATATCAAGTAAGTTTACACAAAATTATTATTATACTAGCTTCAGCCATCGGTTTCACTCGCTTACCGAGAAAACTATTTCGCGTACCCGGATAAAAAGTAGCCTATATGCTATTCTGATATACAAGCTATATATCTGCCAAGTTTCATTAAAATCCGTACAGTAGTTTTGTCGTTAAAGAGTAACAAACATACATACATTCTAACAAAGTTTCGCATTATTAAGGCTCTAGTAGACAGACGGACTGCATCTCAACTGCAGTCCAACTGCAAATTGCATTTCAAGGGCAGTTTGAATGCAGTTGACACGACTGCAATAGAACTCACAACTGCAAGCCGACTGCAATTCAACTGCAATCGGACTGCACGTTTGATTTGCAGTTCAAACTGCCCTTGAACTGCAATTTGCAGTTGAAATGCAGACCGCCAGTTTAGAACCATACTTGTATCTTGCAAACAAAATTATTATTAAATGGTTAAAATCAATTATGTCTAGATAAAAATAATTATTTTTTCATAACTACATCTACTTCTCAAGATCAATTATTTAATTAATTAGAATCCATGGGAATCCGGGGACATGCATTACAGTGGATATCTTCGTACTTGAGTGATAGGCAGCAATGTGTGGCAATTACAAAAATAAATGATGAAGGAGATATGATACCTTACTATTCCCAATATAGACATAACAAATACGGTGTACCACAGGGAAGTGTATTAGGTCCTGTACTATTCTTATTGTATATAAATGACATTGTCGATAATATTCATCACAAATGTATATTGTTCGCAGATGATATATCTATTATAGTTGCTTCTGATAAATGTAATAATACAATTATTAATCATGAATCGGAAATAAACAATACAATTGACATATTAATTAAATGGCTTGACATAAATAATTTGAAAATAAATCTAGATAAATCAGTATATATTCAATTCAATAAATCTACCAATAAAAATAATTTTAAAATCAATGTACCAAAAATAAATGAAGTGATGCAAACAAAGTTTTTAGGTTTAACGATAGATAAGGAAGTGAATTGGAAGGTACATATAGATACTGTGACTAACAGAATAAACAAATTTGTGTATGCATTGAGACAGGTCAAAAAAGTTACCAATGTCAAAACAGCTGTAATATCCTACCATGCATATGTAGAGTCAGTGCTGCGGTATGGCATTTTGTTGTGGGGGAATAGTACAGACGTCAATAGAGCATTTGTTGCGCAAAAAAAATGTATAAGGGCCATATGTGGAATGCAGATGGATAAATCTTGTCAACCTATATTCAAAGAACTTGGATTATTACCGTTACCATGTCTTTATATTTATGAAGTAGGCATGTTTGTAAAGAAGCATAAAGAGTTATTTAAAACAATTAATGACATAAATCCTCGAAATCGTAGAAACCCAGACAGGCTTGTACTTAGTGACATCCCAAGACTAACACAATACAATAAAAGTTGTTTAGCCATGTGTGTGCGAATTTATAATAAGTTACCTTTTCAAATTAAAACTTTAAACACAAGACAGTTCAAAATAAAACTACACAAATGGTTAAATGATAATAATTTTTATAGTGTCAAACAATTTCTAGAATTACCTAAATAAAAATGTAAAGTATTTTTTTTTTTTAATGTAACAATAATAACAATTTTGCATGCTACATTACTTTAGCTAAACATGTGCTCAAATTGAACTGTTGTAACAACTTTTATACCATGTTTTGTGCAAATAAAGATTCTTATTCTTATTCTTATTTAATGAAATATCTGGGGGTACGGTAGTGCCCCGCCAAGACGAGTGAAGAAATCTTGAATATGCTGCTTAGAGGCCTGTGCCTTGCAGTGGAACTGACAATAGTCAGATGACATTATACATAACTAATGTAACATATTTGTATTTGTTACAGCGTAAACAACACGGCCACCGACGTCTCCAGCGATGAAGCAGTACGAAGAGACAAACAGAAAACTATATCTGAACCAACAGGACATGTTTCAACAACTTAGTAAGTATCTGTCTAGCCTTTTCCCAACTATGTTGAGGTCGGCTTCCAGTCTAACCGGATGCAGCTGAGAACCAGTGTGCCACATGGAGCGACTGCCTGTCTGACCTCCACAACCCAGTTACCCGGGCTACCCGATACTCCTTGCCTAAGACTGGTTAGTGGACTTGGTAAGTACGCATTTTCATACATATTGCATAAAAAGTTACCGTTTTTGACAGTTCAATAAAAGTGTTGAATGTGACTAGTTGGAAACTACCGTAATATATTATTATGAATGTTACTCAGTAGCAGTTGTAGTTATAATTCCNGTTACCCGGGCTACCCGATACCCATTGGTAAGACTGGTTGTCAGACTTTCTGGCTTCTGCCTACCCGTAACGACTGCCAAAGATGGTAGTGAGATGATGTTAGTACATAAATAATATAACATGTTTGTATTTGTTACAGCGTATACAACAGGGTCACCGACGTCTCCATTGATGAAGTAGTACGAAGAGAAAAACAGAAAATTACATCGGAACCAACAGCACATGTTTCAACTGAGTAAGTTAACTATAAAAAATATTAGCTTCTGCCAGCGGCTTCACCCGCTTCCCGAGGGAACTATTTCCCGTACACGGATAAAAAGTAGCCTATGTTGTTTGTTCCTCAGGTTCTATTCTAACTCTGTACCAAATATCATCAAAATCAGCTCNATATGGAATTTAAATGTGATACGGTTTTATATAAGGGAAGACCAATTTTTGGTATAGCGACATCTAGCGGTGGAAACGAGCAACTCTGTTGACAATCTGTATTCATAGATGGCGGTGTTTTAAGTTCCGTGATAAAACTTGTATTTATAACATTATAATTCTTAATAGTAATGAGCTCATCATAACTTAACTTTTTGATAATATTTCTGTCGCAGCAATGTACAGACAGCACATCAAGTTACCACAATCTGTCAAATTTCTTCAATAGATTTTCAACCTTATCACAATGGAGGAAGGTTAATGTTCGATTGGTAAAATTTGACAGATTCGTATACGTTGACCTGCGGTCGTCTGTACATGCGACTGTATGTAATTTTTAATTTTAAGTAATTCATATAATACTAGTTGTTTTCCTAGCGGTTTCGCCTGCGTCCCATGAGATCTACTGCCCGTACCCGGATAAAATATAGTCTCTGTTACTCTGGGATCAAATCGGTTCAATACTTTTTGAGCCAAGTGTAATAGACTGGCAATCCGCCCCGGCTTCGCACGGGTTCAATGCTGATACTATTATACACAAAAACCTTCCTCTTCAATCACCCTATCTGCTAAAGAAACCGCATCAAAATCCGTTGCGTAGTTTTAAAGACTTAAGCATACAAAGGGATATAGGGATAGAGAAAGCGACATTGTTTTATACTATGTACAGTCGACAGCAAGTCAGTGTACCCAAAATCTGTCAAATCTGTCAAATTTTACCAATGGAACATTAACCTTCCACTATTGTGATAAGGTTGAAAATTTATCGCAGAAATTTGACAGCTTTGTGTCCACTGATCTGCTGTACTGTACTGCTGGACTGTACTACCCGGGCGCATTAACTTGACACCTGACTCGAAACTCGAGTACCCCTCCCGTTTCCCCGCGTGAGGCCCTACTCTCGTTCTTCAGTAGCCATGGGATAGCTGTTACCGTTGCACATTTGCTACATGTAAATTTACGAAAATAAGGACGTAAAATAATACGATTTATCTCCCGTTTAGAATCCTACGGAAGTTTATAAATTTCCTAGGAAATTTACAAATATACGGATGTTGTTATTTTCCGGTGACATATACAAATGTTACAATTTCTTTTTCTGCACCCAGAAAAACGTCAAAACCATAGAAAAACGTCTTCGGCCAGGTGTCAAGTTAATGCGTCCGGGTAGTACTGAAGTGTATTTTCCTGCCGTTTTACACATTCTGTGTGGGTACTTTACACAATATTACATTGTTTCAGGGACCCGCTATTGATAACAGAAGTGAAACAGGAAGATTTAGATATTAAAGAAGAGGGAATCAGTTAAGTGTTGCGCCCAGTCGCATCTCACTTTACTTATGCTAACTTAATCTAAAACCTCTGAAGCTAGCCCAGAATATTGTAAATACATAGTACGGGAGTGACACCAAAATAGAAAGGACTACAAATAAATACTTAATTACTCTCTCGTGTTATAATTTTTAGAAAACTTTTTTGTTATGAATAAGTACCTAATTTGTTTCTGTAATGTGAAATATTTGTCTGGTGTAAAAATCGTTTTTTAATTAGAAGGAAATTCTCAATTTTGTTTAATTTTTTTATCTTAATTATAAGTAGGTAAGTTTCAGATACTGTGGCTAGTTTTTTTAATAAAAATATGAACAAATACTTGTGTTTCTTGTTTTATTTTCTCTTTCCCGCCTTATCGTACATACTAATGGCGTACAAGGCCTATTGCCGGCCACGGCGGCTGTTCTCACATAAGGAGATCAGCCAATAAATGGTTTAAAATTAAATAAAATAAGTAATTCTTGAATGCAAGATCTCCATTATTACACTCGGCGCTGGCTAGCCAGTTTCATTACTTGAACTTGGCTTGACACGCAGCCACATGTGATTTATTGTGTGGCGGTTATGTGTAACTGTGACTTGTCACAACAATGGCTTCGATGCCGACATACCGCACCGCACGTTCTCAAAAGCGCCGCCCGCAGCATGTGTAACATAAATCAGTAGACTTCTTAGGTATGTATGTATGTACTACTAGCTTCTACCAGCGGCTTCGCCCAAGTAAAACTTAAAATCCCGTTTTTTACCGTTCCCGTGGGAATTTCGGGAAATCCTTTCTAAGCGGATGCCTATGTCATCTACCCCGATCCCTCCAGTGGTTTGGGCTGGGCGTTGATAGATCACTATGTCAGTCAGTCAGTCACCTTTGAGTTTTATGAGATACAGCCTAAGGCAGGCATAGCGAACCAATAGCACGCGTGCCCGTGATGGCACGCACAAAAATACTTTACGTCTAGGCGGGGGCACTACCGTGCCCCCAGATTAAGCATCTAAAATATTGCCTAGAGGTCAAAACTCAAAGCCGTGGGGCTCGATCGATCATAAACTTAAGCAGCGATTGGCGCGGTCGGTCTGTGGATGGCACAAAAAAATAAACTAGGTACCTACTACGTAAAAAAATCAATTGATTAAATAATGTTATCATTGTATTTAAATTGGTATTATTTTAGACTTAATTACATGTTTCATTGTTACAATAAGTTTTTAATAAAAAGTATCTAATTTAGAGGTTTTTTTAATCTTTAGTTCAGAAAGTTCCTACTCAAATGAAATATACCTCAGATTAATGAAGTACATAGATAAAGAGTATTTTAGCAGGAATCAACAACTGTAATGCCATCCCAGTCCCGCAAAAAGGAACTCGTATTCGATAAAACAAGATGGCAATGTTTTTATCAACATGCCAAATTCAAGCCGCCAAATGCCCTCGTTGTCAAACGAGTGTCAAACGAGTGTCATACGCTGTCAAAAGCTATCTTATTTGGTAGGATGTTACTCAAGTCTTATATATCATTAGATGATAATTTTGACGTTTTGAGTAGTAGGTCATTTCGACCCTTAGGGATAATCTATTGTGTCATTTATCTAAGAAATATACCAATCATCTAATTATATATGACCTTGTTTTTACCCGACTGCCCACAGCCAGGAGGGTAATGTTTTTAGCTATTGTGTCGGGGACCGTTCGTCTACCTGTGGGGAGACAATAGCAACCATCTCATCGATTTGCGGGAAATGTGTTGCTACGCGACGTTGCCAGATTTCTTATAGCCGCGCGCCGCATCGTTCCCGCTGTTGCCGCTCTTCCACAGCTGTCAGTTCAGTTTCGTTTTTAAATATTGAAATGTAGACGTGTTTGCGGTTACAGCAATTTTTTTACGATATTTTAATGGTTATTAATTTGTAAGTGAAAACAGTTTTTTTAAATGATTTTCGTATGAAATGTCTGTGTGGAATTTCCTACTTATAGTTTTTACGAACGTGGTTATGACTTAAGATAGATAATATCAAAAACGTTGTTGGGTGGGAGACTTTACACAGCGTTTCTCTCGTAATATAATTTTTAGAGTTCCGTACCCAAAGGGTAAAACGCACAGAAATATTAATAATATAACTTTAAAATAGCTATGGTAAAACGGGACCCTATTACTGAGACTCCGTTGTCTGTCTGTCTCCAGGCTGTATCTCATAAACCGTGATAGCTAGAAACCTGAAATTTTCACAAATTATGTATTTCCGTTGCCGCTATAACAACTAAAATTTGATTAAAATTAGTATGAAGGGGGGAGTCCCCATACAATAAACGTATGAAACCGCAAATTATTACTTTGTTTTTCATTCGTATATTTGTATAAAAAAACAAAGTTATTTTTTGCTGCCCAAAAACTGATTGTATTTTAGCTACTTTTAGGTAATAGATACGTTCATTTTTCATAGATAATGGTACGGAACCCTTCGTGCGCGAGTCCAACTCGCACTTGGCCGGTTTTTATACTTATTTATATTTTGGTGATAGTTTTTATAAGTTTTATTATCTCACGAAAGCGGGTAAACCATACTTGTGTGTGTAAACAAACTAAAAACTAAACAACTAACGGCAGCACGTCAACATAACCCATAAATATACGACGCGCAGTCATCTTTGCTATGATTGGTGAAATTTTTAACGTTTCTAAAATTGACCAATGGTTGCTCCCGATAAAAATTGGGAACCAATATCAATAAGTTGTACAGACAACAGCACATCAAGTTACCACATCTGTCAAATTTCTGCAATAGATTTTCAACCTTATCACAATTGCGGAAGGTTCATGTTCGATTGGTAAAATTTGACAGATTGTGGTAGGTCGTCTGTATCTACTGAGCGATCGCGTCCCGAACTCCCGAGTTTTACCGATCTCTCACGAAATTGAACGAGTCAGTTCAGTCACATATCGTTCATTCATTTGTACATTTTTACACACGTAAAATCGGCATACGAGTGATTTGATTGCGTTTAAAACGTCAGTGTGTGTTGTTTTACTAAAGTATCGCATTATTATTGTTGACATTAACGCTTGACATAATAATATACAGGGCTTCACAGTCACAGGCTTAAACATCTCCGTATTTTGGACTCTAAACGCATTTAGGTTATCCGTCATTTTATGTCGATAGTCGATACAAATCAAGCGGTAATGGTATCTTAAAGTTTTTCCACGACATAAACGTTACTGGATTTCAGTTTTTTAACCCGGGATAAATAAAAACAGAAGTGTTGAGTGTTGGTGATTTAATTCTGTGTATCGTGTCAGTGTTTTGAGTAAGAAGTGTCGAAAACGGCGTCAATTTGTTGTGAGAGATAAATATGGCGCCTCGGTTGACGCCAGCCCAACGGGAACATATTATTATGCTCAAATCCAGTGGATGCCGGGTGATAGATATTTGTCGGCTCACAGGCATAACAGTAAGTTCGTTTTTTTAATTATGTATAAATTTTAAGGTTAGGTTACTTTAATTTTAGCGGGAAATTCAAATAGAAAATTTGTTTTTGATATTTTTATTTTACCACTAGCTTCTGCCAGCGGTTTTAACCGTGTCCGGGGGTATTACTATGCGCACCCGGATAAAAAGTAGCCTTCCTCGATAAATGGGCTATCTAACACTGAAAGAATTTTTCAAATCAGACCAGTAGTCCCTGAGTTTAGCTCGTTCAAAGAAACAAACTCTTCAGCTTTATATTATTGGTATAGATAACACATAGAGGTAAAGCTAAAAACATTAGTTATGAGACGTGATCATATCATCAACTTTAAAAAACATATAAATATCCGAATTGAGAACCTCCTATTTTGGGAAGTCGATTCTAAATAGGCGATAATGTTATTTTTAACTGACTTCAAAAAAAGGAATTTCTCAGTTTGACCTATACTTATGTATGTCTGCGCCAAGGCTCGGATACCGGTAAAATTTTCAAACCGTTATTATGTACCTACTTGACGCAAAACCTTTACATTTGGTTTCGTTCGCATAAACCGTTTTTTTTAAACAGATATTTGGAACAGTATTTACATAAAGGTTTTTTCGGATTAAACGGTTTAGAGCAATAAAAACCGGTTATACGGACACACCATAAAGAAACGCCGCGCGCTGTTCAGATTTTATTCGCAATAAGTTGCAACGCGTTTGCGGACATGCCGTTCGTCGAATAAACCGGTTAATTTGGGTTAAAACCGTAATAAACCGATGTTAACCGGTATTTTTTAAATAATCACATGTTCTTCTGAACTGAACCAACTCGCTTATCTCTGCCTTTTGAAGTAAGACTTATTTTTTCTACTAATATTTATTCTTATAATACCATTTTATTCATACCAGAAAAACACAGTGGGCTTATGGCTTCGGCGCTGGGAAGAGAGTGGGACACTACAGCCTCACTATCGCAGCCAGTACACGAGAGCCACCACAGCAGAAGATGATGCAGCAATAGTAGCTGCACACTCTGCCAACCCTGGTCTGAGCACCAGAGTGTCTTCCAGTTCCTACAGCGTGAGTACTTGTGTCATCATTAGAGATCGGATAATCAAATGCATTTTGCCTAAAGGTTATTTTTAGGGTTCCGTACCCAAAGGGTAAAACGGGACCTTATTACTAATACTTCGTTGTCTGTCTGTCTCCAGGCTGTATCTCATTAACCATGATAGCTAGAATGCTGAAATTTTAACAAATGATGTATATCTGTTGCCGCTATAACAACAAATACTAAAAATTAAAAAAAAAAAATTTTAAGGCTGTTGATTTATATTAATTAATTGCAAAATTGTATACTAGTAGCGCCATCTATTGGAAATAATGTGCAACTTTTATTTATTTATTTATGTAACTCACACTTGACTATTCCTATTGTACTTTTTTCATAGATAATGGTACGGAACCCTTCGTGCGCGAGTCCAACTTGCACTTGGCCGATTTTTTGCTACGTAAATATGGAAGCAAAACTTTATGATACTACTCTCTGCATCCGGATAAAGAGTAGTTTATATGTTATTCTGATATGTATATGTATAAGCCAAATTACTTCGAGTTTTATCGAAATCCGTTTAATAGTTTTTGCATCAAAGCGTAACATGCATGCGTACATTCTTACAAAACAGCTACATGTCACATGAATAAAGTATCTTAATTAATTTTATTTATATTTTTGTTACAGATTTCAATGGACACAGTAAGAAGGCGCCTTAAGGAAGCAGCCAAGCAAATCGAGGCAAGGCCTAGTTTTTGCCTAGAGTAGTTATTTTAACTTAGGCAATAGGACAGGGGTCAAAGCAACATCGTCTTGCCCCAATCGCCAACCAGTGGCGTAACTAGGTAACCGCGGGCCCCGGGGCAAATAGAAAAATGAGGTCCCTTAAAGAAAAACAAGAAAGGGATATGTATCATGCGCGAACAGAGCGAGCATCAGTAGTTTAGGGGCCCCTCAGGTTCATTCGATGGCCCCCCTGAGCTTGGGGGCCCCGGGGCACTGCCCCGGCTAGCCCCTTCGTAGCTACGCCACTGTCGCCAACCTGTCCGTGGTGCACCCTGCTGAAAAGACGAGGCTCTGGCGACCGACTGGTGGCGGTATAACCACTAAGCCGAGTGGGATTAAATGCCTCTACTGACTAAAACCCACCGTGTTCCTTCTGGAGCCCTTTGTGTGCCAGGGCTGCGGTAACTCGTCCGAACAAACCGCAGCCCCGGCAGGCTCTGGCCCTAGTGGGCTAGCTGGGGTTCGCTGACAGTCTCTGAGGAGTGCGTGGAACAACGCGCGCCGTCGATACGGGCCTGTCGTCTCCTAGGAGACGGAAGGACGATGAGCCACCCGAAACTCACCGCGCACAGACCCACGCCTACGGTGGCTGGGAGTCGTCTCTCGACACCCGGCGCCCGTCTACCAGGTGTTAAAAATCTTGCTCGGAGATGGGCAGCAGCAACTCCGAAGCTAACAATATCCCACACTACGCTCACCAACACGCATGCAGCGTGGTGAGTATGAGCAAATCCAAGCTTTGGGAAGCTTTTGACCAGGACCAGGTTTTTCGGCTGTGACGATGACGACAATTTTTTGGACGAAAATCAATCGCAGTGTTAATGTGGAGGTGAAAATCTGAAAGTGGAAGAATATCTTTAAATTTTTGTATGGATGAGTTCAAGAAGAAAATTACAGGATATCCAGTAAGCTGCAGGTTTAATCACCTAACAAACCAAGTCAGAGTTTTCTCAAACGTGACGGCCTCTGACGTGGAATTGTAACAACGACTGTTACTGAGTAGCGTTTGAGGACGCCGGCTTTACGTGCCCTCCCAGGTACCGATAACAAACAGACTCCGGGCTGCTTTGTGTAAATTTGCATTACCAAGAGAGAGCCAAGAGATTATTTACTTGTACTAAGACAACAGCCGCTTGCATATCTAAAGAGTACAGAACATATATTGCGACATCGGATGACGTCACCCGCTGGCCAAGGCCTGCAAAGGAGAGAATCTGAAGATGTATCAGAATTCCGCACCAAGGAAAACTTCCGAACCAGAGCAGAGAGAACCAGGCTTAGAGGTTATTATTTAATTANAATCAACAACTGTAATGCCATCCCAGTCCCGCAAAAAGGAACTCGTATTCGATAAAACAAGATGGCAATGTTTTTATCAACATGCCAAATTCAAGCCGCCAAATGCCCTCGTTGTCAAACGAGTGTCAAACGAGTGTCATACGCTGTCAAAAGCTATCTTATTTGGTAGGATGTTACTCAAGTCTTATATATCATTAGATGATAATTTTGACGTTTTGAGTAGTAGGTCATTTCGACCCTTAGGGATAATCTATTGTGTCATTTATCTAAGAAATATACCAATCATCTAATTATATATGACCTTGTTTTTACCCGACTGCCCACAGCCAGGAGGGTAATGTTTTTAGCTATTGTGTCGGGGACCGTTCGTCTACCTGTGGGGAGACAATAGCAACCATCTCATCGATTTGCGGGAAATGTGTTGCTACGCGACGTTGCCAGATTTCTTATAGCCGCGCGCCGCATCGTTCCCGCTGTTGCCGCTCTTCCACAGCTGTCAGTTCAGTTTCGTTTTTAAATATTGAAATGTAGACGTGTTTGCGGTTACAGCAATTTTTTTACGATATTTTAATGGTTATTAATTTGTAAGTGAAAACAGTTTTTTTAAATGATTTTCGTATGAAATGTCTGTGTGGAATTTCCTACTTATAGTTTTTACGAACGTGGTTATGACTTAAGATAGATAATATCAAAAACGTTGTTGGGTGGGAGACTTTACACAGCGTTTCTCTCGTAATATAATTTTTAGAGTTCCGTACCCAAAGGGTAAAACGCACAGAAATATTAATAATATAACTTTAAAATAGCTATGGTAAAACGGGACCCTATTACTGAGACTCCGTTGTCTGTCTGTCTCCAGGCTGTATCTCATAAACCGTGATAGCTAGAAACCTGAAATTTTCACAAATTATGTATTTCCGTTGCCGCTATAACAACTAAAATTTGATTAAAATTAGTATGAAGGGGGGAGTCCCCATACAATAAACGTATGAAACCGCAAATTATTACTTTGTTTTTCATTCGTATATTTGTATAAAAAAACAAAGTTATTTTTTGCTGCCCAAAAACTGATTGTATTTTAGCTACTTTTAGGTAATAGATACGTACTTTTTTCATAGATAATGGTACGGAACCCTTCGTGCGCGAGTCCAACTCGCACTTGGCCGGTTTTTATACTTATTTATATTTTGGTGATAGTTTTTATAAGTTTTATTATCTCACGAAAGCGGGTAAACCATACTTGTGTGTGTAAACAAACTAAAAACTAAACAACTAACGGCAGCACGTCAACATAACCCATAAATATACGACGCGCAGTCATCTTTGCTATGATTGGTGAAATTTTTAACGTTTCTAAAATTGACCAATGGTTGCTCCCGATAAAAATTGGGAACCAATATCAATAAGTTGTACAGACAACAGCACATCAAGTTACCACATCTGTCAAATTTCTGCAATAGATTTTCAACCTTATCACAATTGCGGAAGGTTCATGTTCGATTGGTAAAATTTGACAGATTGTGGTAGGTCGTCTGTATCTACTGAGCGATCGCGTCCCGAACTCCCGAGTTTTACCGATCTCTCACGAAATTGAACGAGTCAGTTCAGTCACATATCGTTCATTCATTTGTACATTTTTACACACGTAAAATCGGCATACGAGTGATTTGATTGCGTTTAAAACGTCAGTGTGTGTTGTTTTACTAAAGTATCGCATTATTATTGTTGACATTAACGCTTGACATAATAATATACAGGGCTTCACAGTCACAGGCTTAAACATCTCCGTATTTTGGACTCTAAACGCATTTAGGTTATCCGTCATTTTATGTCGATAGTCGATACAAATCAAGCGGTAATGGTATCTTAAAGTTTTTCCACGACATAAACGTTACTGGATTTCAGTTTTTTAACCCGGGATAAATAAAAACAGAAGTGTTGAGTGTTGGTGATTTAATTCTGTGTATCGTGTCAGTGTTTTGAGTAAGAAGTGTCGAAAACGGCGTCAATTTGTTGTGAGAGATAAATATGGCGCCTCGGTTGACGCCAGCCCAACGGGAACATATTATTATGCTCAAATCCAGTGGATGCCGGGTGATAGATATTTGTCGGCTCACAGGCATAACAGTAAGTTCGTTTTTTTAATTATGTATAAATTTTAAGGTTAGGTTACTTTAATTTTAGCGGGAAATTCAAATAGAAAATTTGTTTTTGATATTTTTATTTTACCACTAGCTTCTGCCAGCGGTTTTAACCGTGTCCGGGGGTATTACTATGCGCACCCGGATAAAAAGTAGCCTTCCTCGATAAATGGGCTATCTAACACTGAAAGAATTTTTCAAATCAGACCAGTAGTCCCTGAGTTTAGCTCGTTCAAAGAAACAAACTCTTCAGCTTTATATTATTGGTATAGATAACACATAGAGGTAAAGCTAAAAACATTAGTTATGAGACGTGATCATATCATCAACTTTAAAAAACATATAAATATCCGAATTGAGAACCTCCTATTTTGGGAAGTCGATTCTAAATAGGCGATAATGTTATTTTTAACTGACTTCAAAAAAAGGAATTTCTCAGTTTGACCTATACTTATGTATGTCTGCGCCAAGGCTCGGATACCGGTAAAATTTTCAAACCGTTATTATGTACCTACTTGACGCAAAACCTTTACATTTGGTTTCGTTCGCATAAACCGTTTTTTTTAAACAGATATTTGGAACAGTATTTACATAAAGGTTTTTTCGGATTAAACGGTTTAGAGCAATAAAAACCGGTTATACGGACACACCATAAAGAAACGCCGCGCGCTGTTCAGATTTTATTCGCAATAAGTTGCAACGCGTTTGCGGACATGCCGTTCGTCGAATAAACCGGTTAATTTGGGTTAAAACCGTAATAAACCGATGTTAACCGGTATTTTTTAAATAATCACATGTTCTTCTGAACTGAACCAACTCGCTTATCTCTGCCTTTTGAAGTAAGACTTATTTTTTCTACTAATATTTATTCTTATAATACCATTTTATTCATACCAGAAAAACACAGTGGGCTTATGGCTTCGGCGCTGGGAAGAGAGTGGGACACTACAGCCTCACTATCGCAGCCAGTACACGAGAGCCACCACAGCAGAAGATGATGCAGCAATAGTAGCTGCACACTCTGCCAACCCTGGTCTGAGCACCAGAGTGTCTTCCAGTTCCTACAGCGTGAGTACTTGTGTCATCATTAGAGATCGGATAATCAAATGCATTTTGCCTAAAGGTTATTTTTAGGGTTCCGTACCCAAAGGGTAAAACGGGACCTTATTACTAATACTTCGTTGTCTGTCTGTCTCCAGGCTGTATCTCATTAACCATGATAGCTAGAATGCTGAAATTTTAACAAATGATGTATATCTGTTGCCGCTATAACAACAAATACTAAAAATTAAAAAAAAAAAATTTTAAGGCTGTTGATTTATATTAATTAATTGCAAAATTGTATACTAGTAGCGCCATCTATTGGAAATAATGTGCAACTTTTATTTATTTATTTATGTAACTCACACTTGACTATTCCTATTGTACTTTTTTCATAGATAATGGTACGGAACCCTTCGTGCGCGAGTCCAACTTGCACTTGGCCGATTTTTTGCTACGTAAATATGGAAGCAAAACTTTATGATACTACTCTCTGCATCCGGATAAAGAGTAGTTTATATGTTATTCTGATATGTATATGTATAAGCCAAATTACTTCGAGTTTTATCGAAATCCGTTTAATAGTTTTTGCATCAAAGCGTAACATGCATGCGTACATTCTTACAAAACAGCTACATGTCACATGAATAAAGTATCTTAATTAATTTTATTTATATTTTTGTTACAGATTTCAATGGACACAGTAAGAAGGCGCCTTAAGGAAGCAGCCAAGCAAATCGAGGCAAGGCCTAGTTTTTGCCTAGAGTAGTTATTTTAACTTAGGCAATAGGACAGGGGTCAAAGCAACATCGTCTTGCCCCAATCGCCAACCAGTGGCGTAACTAGGTAACCGCGGGCCCCGGGGCAAATAGAAAAATGAGGTCCCTTAAAGAAAAACAAGAAAGGGATATGTATCATGCGCGAACAGAGCGAGCATCAGTAGTTTAGGGGCCCCTCAGGTTCATTCGATGGCCCCCCTGAGCTTGGGGGCCCCGGGGCACTGCCCCGGCTAGCCCCTTCGTAGCTACGCCACTGTCGCCAACCTGTCCGTGGTGCACCCTGCTGAAAAGACGAGGCTCTGGCGACCGACTGGTGGCGGTATAACCACTAAGCCGAGTGGGATTAAATGCCTCTACTGACTAAAACCCACCGTGTTCCTTCTGGAGCCCTTTGTGTGCCAGGGCTGCGGTAACTCGTCCGAACAAACCGCAGCCCCGGCAGGCTCTGGCCCTAGTGGGCTAGCTGGGGTTCGCTGACAGTCTCTGAGGAGTGCGTGGAACAACGCGCGCCGTCGATACGGGCCTGTCGTCTCCTAGGAGACGGAAGGACGATGAGCCACCCGAAACTCACCGCGCACAGACCCACGCCTACGGTGGCTGGGAGTCGTCTCTCGACACCCGGCGCCCGTCTACCAGGTGTTAAAAATCTTGCTCGGAGATGGGCAGCAGCAACTCCGAAGCTAACAATATCCCACACTACGCTCACCAACACGCATGCAGCGTGGTGAGTATGAGCAAATCCAAGCTTTGGGAAGCTTTTGACCAGGACCAGGTTTTTCGGCTGTGACGATGACGACAATTTTTTGGACGAAAATCAATCGCAGTGTTAATGTGGAGGTGAAAATCTGAAAGTGGAAGAATATCTTTAAATTTTTGTATGGATGAGTTCAAGAAGAAAATTACAGGATATCCAGTAAGCTGCAGGTTTAATCACCTAACAAACCAAGTCAGAGTTTTCTCAAACGTGACGGCCTCTGACGTGGAATTGTAACAACGACTGTTACTGAGTAGCGTTTGAGGACGCCGGCTTTACGTGCCCTCCCAGGTACCGATAACAAACAGACTCCGGGCTGCTTTGTGTAAATTTGCATTACCAAGAGAGAGCCAAGAGATTATTTACTTGTACTAAGACAACAGCCGCTTGCATATCTAAAGAGTACAGAACATATATTGCGACATCGGATGACGTCACCCGCTGGCCAAGGCCTGCAAAGGAGAGAATCTGAAGATGTATCAGAATTCCGCACCAAGGAAAACTTCCGAACCAGAGCAGAGAGAACCAGGCTTAGAGGTTATTATTTAATTATGCCAAGACAACAATTGCTTGCACACTTGCAATAAGGCCTGCAAAGGAGATAATCTGAAGATGTAGGTAGGTATCAGAATTCCGCACGAAGGAAAACTTTAGAACCAGAGCAGATAGAACCAGGCTTAGAGGTTATTATTTAATTATGCCAAGACAACAGTTGCTTGCACATTTATAGAGTATAGGAGCAGTTCGCGACATCTGATGACGTCATCGCGTGCCGTGGCCTGCAAAGAAAAGAATTTCAAGATGAAGGAAAGGAAGAACACGAAGGAAAACTTGAGAGGTTAATCACTTTAAGTTAACCTTAACCGGCGATGAAGTGTCTGCCCGTCGGTCAAATTTTCGACATGACAGCTGTGTGACCACGGCCATTTCTCGGCCGGTTAAGGTTAGGTTATAGTTAAAGTTAAATCGAGCAACCCAGGCTTATTAGTTATCATTTACTTATACCAAGACAACAGTCGTTTGCATATCTATAAAGTATAGGAGCGATTCGCGGCATTGGATGACGTCACACGGCAAAGGAGATAATATGAAGATGTATCAGAATTCCGCACGAAGGAAAATATGTGAGGTTACTCGATTTAACTATAACTTAACCGACCGAGAAATGGCCGTGGTCACAGCTGTCACATCGAAAATTTGACCAATGGGCGGACATTTAGACAGGACATAGTTAAAGTTAAATCGAGGAACCCAGGCTTAGAGGTTATTATTTACTTGTACCAAAACAACAGTTGCTTGTACACCTGTAAATTACGGAAGCGAAGAGAATATGAAGATGTATCAAAAAATTTCAAGAAGGAAAAATTGAGGCCAGAAGATTATACTTCTTCTTATCTCACTCGCTGCAGGTTTAATCACCTGACTAGCCCTAGTGTCAGAGTTTTCTCAAATGCGCTTGACGGCCTCTGACATGGAATTATAACTACGACTGCTACTGAGTAGCATAGCATTCGAGGACGCCGGCTTTACGTGCCCTCCCAGGCACGGGAGTGTAACACCGCCAACTTCCTAACTCCAGGCTGCTATGTGAAAGCTACACAGCAATGCACACGTCCTACCAAAAGTCGGTCAGGAAATGGTTGTAAGAACGTCCTACAAGAAATCGGCCCGATTACCTGTGGGCGGGCAGACTTGGTATCGGTAGTCGTCTATTGTTTGCTGTCACTCATTTACGCGCGACAATGCCTGTACAATCCTAGCGTTGTCGCGCGGAAAGTCCGCTAGTGTGAAGGCCCTGTTAGACGCTTGGTGATTAATTAAATATTAAACATATTTAAAATAATATAAGACATTTTTTTATTTTATTTCAACAAACTTTTTGACCTGCCCTAAATAGGGCCGTATCACACTAGCGGATTGCGAGTGGCTTCGGAACGGAGGGAGTGCTCCTTACGGGCAATAAAATTGCGCAATATTACGTATTGTGCAACATTGACGTTTAGGTGTAACATAGAAGATTGCGCAATGATTTTAAGCGACAAAATTTTAATTGCACAATGTTATTGTGGGTCCAGGGGCCGCCTTGTATAGGGCTAGGTGTGCTGTGCAATCAATATGCCGCGTATACGTAGCGAATACAATCCGTTAGTTTGATAAAGCCCTTACACACACGATGTTGTCCTGTGTCGTCATCCGTTGACTTTACGAGAGTTCACACACACATACACAGCTGCTGGACTCTGTGTAACTACATGCGCAATTGTCGTTGTGTGCGTAAGCTTAGGAACGCTCAATAGTGGTCGAGTCGCCGAGTCAAACACAATATACATGAACCCACACACACAAGTAAAGTTCACCCGCTTTCCTGAGATAAAACCTACCTATATATTTTGGGATCCAATTAAAAATATACCATTTAAAACAAAGATTTTCTTCTCCAGATAAATTAGCAAAATGCCTTTCAATTACCAACGGAAAGAACATAAAAGGAAGCGGAGTAACTTGGACTACCACGCCATAAAAAGTGCTTTGGATGCCATCGCAAACGGCAAGTCCATCAGAGCCGCCGGCATTGCACATGGGATCGACACAAATACTTTACGAAATTACGCCGTAAATAAGAACAAATTAAAGAAACTTATCGAGCTAGGTGGCCAGCATAAATCCTCTCAAGTTTTCACCGTCCAAGAGGAAATAGATCTGGTGGAATACCTTCACTCTTGTCGCAGAATGAATAATGGGTTGAGCAGAAGTGAAGCTCTGACCTTAGCTTGCGAATTCGCAAAGAGGAACATCAAGAAAATTCCTGAATCTTGGCTTGCGAACAACTGCGCCGGAGTACATTGGTATAGGGCGTTCTATAAAAGGCATCCTGAACTCTGTTTGAAATCACCCGAAGATGCAGAGGCTTCAGCGAGTGCTAAAATACAAAAGCTTTTGGAAACTTGCAAGGAGACGGATTCTGTTGACTTGAATATTAAACAGGAACATGACTTCGAAGTTAGCATTATAGAAACTGGTGCCACGATGGTACAAGAAAAGGTAAAAAACATCTGCCTAGCC
Source organism: Heliothis virescens (assembly GCA_002382865.2). Lineage (NCBI taxonomy): Eukaryota > Metazoa > Arthropoda > Insecta > Lepidoptera > Noctuidae > Heliothis > Heliothis virescens. Next base: position 4,235,260 of record NWSH02000531.1, on the reverse strand, counting down.
TTTTCCCTATTGGGGTCGGCTTCCAGTCTAACGGGATGTAGCTGAGAACCAGTGTGCCACATGGAGCGACTGCCTGTCTGACCTCCACAACCCAGTTACCCGGGCAATTCGATACCCATTGGTAAGACTTTCTGGCTTTTGACTACCCAACTGCCAAAGATGGTCAAATGACAGCCGGCACCCACCAGTTTATCGTGCCTTCCGAAACACGGGAGAACTCCTTATGACAAGATGGACCGATCGCGCCAAACGTTGCTTAATTTTATGATCGATCGACCCGCGCGGCTTTGACTTTGCCAGCATTAGCAGGGTAAAAGGCAGTGTATGCAGTGGCGTAGCTAGGTAACCGCGGGCCCCGGGGCAAATAGAAAAATGAGGCCCCTTAAAGGAAAAAAGGATTTTCATGCCGCAACCTGTCTTTATTGTTTATTGTAAAAATGAGAGTAACTTTGAAAAGTTCAGGGGCCCCCTCAGGTTCAATTGAGGGGCCCCCTGCGCTTGGGGGCCCCGGGGCACTGCCCAGGCTAGCCCCTTAGTAGCTACGCCACTGTAAATACGTTAAATAAATCGGCAATAATTTTTATATTTGTTGACAGATCGAAAAAAAGAATAAAGCAGAGCAGGTATGTCCGAACTGCCACGTCGTGCTTCCTGAATCCTTCCAAGCAACTCAATTTCGACATGTAAGTACATATTTTTCAATGGTAAAACCTCTATCGCAAAAACTACGCTAAATCTTTACTTCTTATTAAATCTATACTAATACTATAAAGCTGAAGAGTTTGTTTGTTTAACGCGCTAATCTCAGGAACTAGTGGTCCGATTTGAAAAATTATTTTAGTGTTAGATAGCCCGTTTATCGAGGAAGGCTATAGGCTACTTTTTATCCGGGTGCGCGCAGTAGTTCCCACGGGAAAGCGGGTGAAACCGCTGGCAGAAGCTAGTTTCTTATGTTAATCGTAAAACTTAAAATCCCTTTTTTCCCATTCCCGTAGGAATTTGGGGAAATCCTTTCTTATCTCGCGTGAGAGTCTTAAGATGAACCTGTGTACAAAATTTCAGCTTTATAGGTTCACAGATTTGGACTCTGCGTTGATGAGTCANGAGGAAGGCTTTAGGCTACTTTTTATCCGGGTGCGCGCAGTAGTTCCCACGGGAAAGCGGGTGAAACCGCTGGCAGAAGCTAGTTTCTTATGTTAATCGTAAAACTTAAAATCCCTTTTTTCCCATTCCCGTAGGAATTTGGGGAAATCCTTTCTTATCTCGCGTGAGAGTCTTAAGATGAACCTGTGTACAAAATTTCAGCTTTATAGGTTCACAGATTTGGACTCTGCGTTGATGAGTCAGGACTTTGATTTTTTTGTATATATAAAAAAACTAGCTTCCGCCAGCGGTTTCACCCGCTTTCCCGTGGGAACTACTGCGCGCACCCGGATAAAAACTAGCCTATAACCTTCCTCGATAAACGGGCTATCTAACACTAAAAGAATTTTTCAAATCGGACCAGCAGTTCCTGAGATTAGCGTGTTCAAACAAACTCTTCAGCTTTATAATAATAGTATAGTATAGATGAACAAGTAAGCTAACAGCTTAAAAAAATATTTTTAGGAGCAAGTGCGATCAGTGATAGCGAAGGTATACCACTTCTTGGAGCGCGAATACGACGAGCTGAAATGCTCGTACCCGGACACGGACTGGTCCGCGTTGAGCGACGTCCGCCGGCGCGCGGCCGCCGCCACCGGCGTCACCGAGCCCCTCGTCCGAGCTATACTCGGCGAGGAAGCCGATAAAAGAGCCGCCGCTAAAACAGCCGCAGCCGCTAAAAAACCAGCTCCCAAACGTGCTAGAACTGCGAAGAAGAAAAAGAAAAAGTTAAAAAGGTAAGGAGGTATTTTACTTTTGTTGATTTTCAGCTACGGCCGGCTAGCGGCTGTTTTAGAAGACCAATATACAAATAGTTCCTTCTGGAGCCCTTTGTGTGCCAGGGCTGCGGTAACTCTTTCGAACAACCCGCAGCGCCGATGTTTTAGAAGGTCAGCCAGCTGCTATGCACATATTACAGTAGCGGCACATGTCGCTGTGACACAGGTGCACTCCCGGCGCCTCACCAGCATAGCGCGATGTGACGGCTGACTGCTGACCTTATATGAGAACAGCCGCCGTGGCCTACAATCGGCATTGAACGCCATTATTATTAAACGCCGTTTTGAAATAATTTAAGAGCTTTGCCTTTTCCGAGCCGCCATTTGCATTCGTTTATATTTTGTTATTTCAGAACTTCTGATACTGATGATGATGATGATTATAGAAACAGCAACAATGATGACGACAGTGCCAAACAAAATGAAGATCTGCTGTAAGTAGTAGTTACTAGCTTCTGCCATTGACTTCGCCCGCTTCCCGTGGAACTACTCGGCGCACCCGGATAAAAAGTAGCCTATAACCTTCCTCGATAAATGGGCTATCTAACACTGAAAGAATTTTTCAAATCGGACCAGTAGTTCCTGAGATTAGCGCGTTCAAACAAACAAACTCTTTAGCTTTATAATATTAGTATAGATTAATATACAAGTTAACGGTTTTTGTTTCCGGGTGAACGTAGTACGGACGCCAGCACATCAACCTACCACAATATGTCAAATTTCTTCAATAGATTTTCAACCTTATCACAATAGTGGAAGGTTAATGTTCGATTGGTAAAATTTGACAGATTCCGGTAGGTTGACCTGCTGGCGTCTGTACCACTTTCAGGGTGGAAAGTCTGAAATAGGATCTCTTTGTTTGTATTGTAACCTAGTCTCGGAAACTGCTGTACCGATTTGACTACACATCTCCAGATGACTTAGGTTATACTTTCCGGCTATCTAACACTGACTGTTTATTTTTTCAAATCGGACCAGTAGTTCCTGAGATTAGCGCGTTCAAACAAACTCTTCAGCTTTATAATATTAGTATAGATAAAATTTAAAATAAATTAAATATAGAAATTTTATTTTCAGCCCCCTTAGTGATATAAAACCTCAAATAACCTCAACCTCGGTAAATATTAAGCCAGAACCAGAAGAAATATCGAATTTCACGTAAGTTATAATAAAATAATGTTTATTAGCTAAAAGTAACTTTACATTGACGTTTTTTAGGGTTCCGTACCCAAATGATAAAACGGGACCCTATTACTAAGACTTGTCTGTCTGTCGGTCTGTCTGTCTGTCTGTCTCCACGCTGTATCTCACTAACCGTGATAGCTAGAAATCCGAAATTTTCATAAATGATGTATTTCCGTTGCCGCTATAACAACAAATACTAAAAATGAAAAAAAAAATAAGGGGGATAGGGTACGGAACCCTTCATGTGCGAGTCCAACTCGCACTTGGCCGGTTTTTTTTTGTAGTCTTTTTATCGTCCCACTGCTGGACACTGGCCTCCTCTCACACGGAGAAGGATTGAGCATTAATCACCACGCTTGCTCAATGCGGGTTGGTGATTTCACACTTTACAGTCCAGGTTTCCTCAAGATGTTTTCCTTTACCTTTTATCAGCCATTAGTGTCTAAGATATACTTACATACTGACTTAGAAAAGTTGCATTGGTACTTGCCTGACCTGGAATCTAACCCACACACTCATACTTGAGAGGTTGGTGCTTTACCCATTAGGCCACCACGACTTTATTATTTTTACATTATTTCTTTACTTCTTTACTAATTGTTTCTTTTTAAATTATATTTTAGGGTACCGCTAACGGTGTGTATAAAACAAGAGCCGCCAGATGAACTCCACAGTCAAGATATCAAGTAAGTAGCATATTTTCCGAACTTTTCATAATTTTAATATACTGGGGGCACGGTAGTGTACCCCGCCAAGACAAACGTCTTGAATATGCTCGTATAAAAGCTGTACTCTGCAGTAGAACCGTAAAAAAGCGAATGATGAACGCATAATATAATAAACTAGCTTCCGTCAGCTTGGGAACAACTCCGCGCACCCGGATAAAAAGTAGCTTGTATAGCACAGACAGTACCGGATTAGAAAAGCTCAGGCCCCTGCCAAAAATAGCGCGCCGCTTTTAGCAAGAATGGGGAGGGGGCATCCTTTGGGAACTACTCCGCGCACCCGGATAAATATTAGCCTATAGCCTTCCTCGATACATGGGCTATCTAACACTCGGAAGATTTTTTCAAATCGGACCAGTAGTTCTTGAGATTAACGCGTTTAAGTAAACAAACTCTTCAGCTTTATAATATTAGTAAGTACATCTCTAAATATTTATTATAGCGTAAACAACATGGTTGCCGACGACGTATCCAGCGATGAAATAGCACGAAGAGACAAACAGAAAACTATATCTGAACCAACAGGCAGGACTACTGAGTAAGTTGTCTATACAATTCCTATCACTATACATATGTGATGGTGATGGCGTCCTAGTCAATTGGCTAGGCTGGCGGCTGTTCTCATATAAGGAGATCAGCCAGCTGCGCAGGACATATTATAGTGCACAAGCATTTGCGCAGACACAGGTGCACTCCCTACTCCCTCACTCTCATAACCCGATGGGACGGCAATCCGACACGACCGGAGAGAGATCAGGCCGAGACCGACATTAACGTGCTCTCCGATGCACGGATACATACCTATGTATGCCTATGTATATACATGCTGGTTTCCGTCCGCGGTTTCACCCGCGTCTCGAGGGAAATACTTTCGGGCTGTGGGATTGTTCGCGAGAGTAACCGCGGCTCAGGTACACAAATCGCTCAAGGAATAACCCCATTTTGTCATAACTAGTTCTTCTGTGTTTCGAAAGGCACGATAAACTGGTGGGTCCCGGCTGTCATTTGGACATCTTTGGCAGTCGTTACGGGTAGTCAGAAGCCAGAAAGTCTTGACAACCAGTCTTACAAGGTGGTGCCAGGTTGCCTGGGTAACTGGGTTGTGGAGGACAGACAGGCAGTCGCTCCATGTAAAGCACTGGTTCTCAGCTGCATCCGGTTATAGTTGGAAAAACGCTAGGATCTACTTAATTATAGTGCTTTTATTTTAGCATGAGCTCCCTGGCAGTTCATATCTGATAGTTATAGTGATGTAACCTAACGAAACTTAATCGATTATTTTATAAAATCGAATCGGTTGACAAAGAAAATGGAATCGGAATTTTAAATTTTTCATATGGCCACTACTCCAGTAACTTGCGAAAATCTCTATTGACGCAAGTCACATTCCGTTTCGTGTATCTGTCATTTTCGACATTCTATAAACTCATATTTTTTTTACATCGATTATTTAATTTATTAGCCATTAATATTTATTTAGTTCATTTAAAATATGAAAAAATATAGTTTACTGGGTAATTAACAAAGATAAAATATTTTAAAATTACTTTTTTTTGTTGGTTTGTGTTATAGCTCTAAAGCAGTTTGCGTGTGATGGAAAAATTTGAACTATCAGGGAACTCATCATAACGGGAAAATGGTATAGTAATTAATTTAGCTACTGAAATGAAGTACATATATGTATAAATTTATTTATTTTTGTCCGCAGGCAGTATCAAACAGCAGAACCAAGTACAGCTAACTTGAGTATGATACACAGTACGGAATTTTCTGAGTAAGTCTAAGATTATATAGTAGTGCTAGTGATGTATGTATGTTTTTGTAAAATAATGGTCATGGCACATATGTACGGCACGGCACGGTACGGTGCCTCAACTAGTAGTCCACATTTAGTCTCTAATTCAAGTCTGCTAGAAGAACTTTAGATTTTTAGTCAGTCAGACATGTACTCATTCTTAAATTACTGTATCAAATTGAATGAAATTTGAAATACATATACAGTGACTATACAATGCCTACTGGATAACTGAAAGTTCAGGCTTCTATTTTTATCCACCACGATGTTACAGGGGGTCGAAAATGGCCTAAGCTGTTTCAGGAAAATGATGGTTCGGTTCGGCCGCGCCTTTTTTTATCGACTTGGTCGGGACACTGCCGTGCCCCCATATCCGAAGAAGCACTTTACTTAGTTCTTAACACAAAAACATTGTTGCAGGGACCCGCTAATGCTGCTAACACAATTGAAACAGGAAGATCTAGAGGAAAATGGAATCAGTAAGTGTCGCACCCTGTCAACTCGCTTACTGTAACTTTTAACAGTCTGTAAGCGACTTACAAAGGCTTTTACAATTTTAATATTCAGCCTGCAGCATGAAGCCCCTTAAAGGAAAAAAAGAAAGAGATATTGTATCATGCGCGAACAAAGCGAGCTTTTTTTATTGTAGGTCGCAACCCGTCTGTCTTTATTATTTATTGTAATTAATTTTACAGGTGACACTAACCCAGACTGCCGGAGCAGTTTACATCATTCACCTCCAAGGAAAAAGAAGAAAGGTCGGAAAAAGAAACAAGACTAACGGCCAGATAAAGTTCCAGATAAACTTGTAGATAACTACCTGACAGATGCTGTCATAGAAAAGTAGTTAGAAGTAGTTATAATTTAAATTAATTCTATGGCTTAATCTGTTAGATAGCTGTCTAGAACTCTATCTGTAACCTCTAAAATTAGCTGTAAGACTACATCTATAATATTGTACATACTAATATAATAATAATAAATAGGAAATATTTTCTTGTTTGTTTTATTTTACAGTCCGTAAGTAGTTATACACGTCCAAAGTGCCAAAACTAGCTATACATTCTCATCATCTGCCTAGCCTTTGCCCAACTACATGGGGTCGGCATCCAGTCTAACCGGATGCAGCCATGCGATTCTCTAACTGACACATCATAGATGACAACAACGACGACCTCACAAATGACAAGCTTTTCGGTTTGAAGGATGAAATCGAAGGCGAAGTCGTCGTTGTCGTCGAAGGCGAGGATGATTTTTCATACATTTGGAACCATATTTAAGTTCTATGTCGCGCCGTCAACATCGTTGAAGCGCTGCGATCGCGCACTTGTAGATGTTGCAACGATGATTTCTTGGTTGTAAAGATGTTTTGCGTTAGAGAATCACCCCCAGCTGAGAACCAATGTGCCACATGGAGCGACTGCCTGTCTGACCTCCACAACCCATTTGCCCGGGCAACTCAATACCCCTTGCTAAGATTGGTTGGCAGACTTTATGGTTTACTTTATTACTTATTTATTTCTCCTCGCTAGTTGCTAATACGTAGTATTCTATAGTTTGTGTCGCTACGTGTAATATACTAGCTTATGCCAGCGGTTTCACCCGCGTCCCGTGAGAACTACGCCGCGCACCCAGATATAAAGTAGCCTTCCTCGATAAATGGGCTATCTAACACTGAAATATTTTTTCAAATCGGACCAGTAGTTCTTGAGATTAGCGCGTTCAAACAAACAAACTCTTCAGCTTTATAATATTAGTATAGATTTATCGACCGTTGACCTACAATAATAGTAGGGTTCTGGAGGTCAGATAGGCAGTCGCTCCGTGTAGCACACCGTTAGACTGAAAGCCGACCCCAACATAGTTGGGAAAAGGCTAGGCAGATGATGAGGAGAATAGATAAACTAATAAAAAAACACATTATAGTTCAGTCATAATTATATTGTTTAACAATTTGATGAGACATTTTACACAATAAATACAATTTTGTTACACTGTATCATTAAATTAAGTTCATCATTTACCTTCTTAAATACTACAAATTCACATTATTAGACGTATAATAAAGATACGGAAAATTGAAATAAAACAAATATACCGGCCGAATTGAGAGCCTCCTCTTTTTTTGGAAGTCGGTTAAAGTATGCTGTTTTACACTTGTAAGTAGGTACAGACGACAGCAGGTCAACGTATACAAATCTGTCAAATTTTACTAATCGAAAATTAACCTACCTCCATTGTGATAAGGTTGAAAATCTATTGCAGAAATTTGACAGATTATGGTAACTTCCGACAAAACTCGACAAGTTGCAAAACGTTTTTAATATTTGACTAGCAGTTTCTTGTAACTTAAAAATTAAACTTTATTTTGCTCATTTTCAACAAACTTTTCGCTATCATGAGCCCTCATATGTTCCCTTAACGTATAACTCCTTGCATAAGACTTGCAACAAACGTTACAGCTATACGGTTTCATACCAGAATGCTTCAGCATATGTTTTTTCAAACCATGGTTCGTTATAAAAGCCATACCACACTCCGAACAGTTCTTATTCTTCTGTCCGTGTGTCTGTCGTATATGTGTAGCTAAATAATGTTTGATATTGTACTCTCGGCCGCAAATCGGACATTTAAATTTGTGTGTAATATTGTGGGCCTCAGACATGTGTTTTATTCTGTCGTTATAGTGTTTCATAGGCTGGAAACATATTTGGCATTTAATAACGCGCTTAGAATGAGCACTTTCCATATGATTTGCTTTAGAAGTTTTAGTTTTAAGAATTTTCCCGCATTCCGAACAAGGAAAATGGCCGCTCTCATGCGTTCTTTTATGGACTTTCAAACGTTTTGAATTTAGAAACGACTTTCCGCATACATCGCAGATACAGTTCGCGTAGTGCTCATTTAAATGTGTAGTTAGAGTTCTAAATACGTGAAATTGTTGGCCGCATATATGACACGAATATGGACTAGTATCAACCTTATAGTCAGCTATACACTCGTTATATATAACCTTTTTATGCACCTCAACAAAATGGCGGCACATCGAAACGACATCTGTCAAAGTCAAATTGCATTGGCGGCATTCTAAATTTGAAATTTCGATTTGGAGGGAGCGCGGGTAACGTTTTATTTTTTTTATTTCTACGTCTATGTCGGCGTGTGTTTTCAGCATGTGTTGTCTAAGGAGGTTGATCTCCATGAAGTCTTGTTGGCAGAAGAAGCATTGGAACCAGCTCTTGTGGTGCCTGAAGGGGCAAGCTGTGGTATTCCTGAGAACTGTATCACATGTCAATATGACTCGTTTACGTTCGGATACTTGTTTGACTCCGTTCTGTGGTCTTGTGTGTCGGAACCCTGAAAATAAAAAAAGGTGTTAAATCATTGCCTTCAGTATAATAAGGGGGTCGTTTTGACGTGCTCATATTATAAAGCTCGACAAAGTGTGACCAAGATAAGTTTGCACCACGTTTCGATTATGTACAGACGACAGCACATCAAGTTACCACAATCTGTCAAATTTTTGCGTAAAATTTTCAACCTTATCCCAAAAGTGGAAGGTTAACGTTCGATTGTTAAATTTGACAGATTTGGGTACACTGACTTGCTATCGTCTGTACATCACTATCACACTGACAGTTTGGTACAGTCTGCAAAAAAGGAGACCAAAACTCGTATGATTCGAGTCGGCGACAAAGATGCTACTAATAGTACTGATGTTAACGGCGCATCGGGAGCCATTCCAGCGAGGTGCATACTTAGCTTCGCCTGGTTGTAAATAGAATATTTTCTTCTTCTTATCTCACCTAACAATCACCTAACAAGCCCTAGTGTCAGAGTTTACTCAAATCCGCCTGACGGCCTCCGACGTGAATTTATATACGACTGAGTAACATTCAAGGACGACGGCTTTACGTGCCCTCCCAGGCACGGGGGTGTAACACCGCCAACTTCCAAACTCCAGGCTGCTTTGTGAAAGTTTCCAAAATCCACAAAGCGATTTCGGTCTGGCCCGGGAATCGAACCCAAGACTCGTGGCACGGCCGTGCGACCACTAGACCAAAGAGGCAGTTGAAGATTATGCTAGAAGCAAGCCATTCAGAGGCAACAACATACAAGAATGTCAAACTGGATACTGTATTACAGCGGTTTCACATATGATCGGCAGTCGCGCTATGCGACCACTAGACCAACGAGGCAGTTGATAGTCAATAGAATATGAATAATATATTTATAAATAAAAAAACCTTCCAAGTGCGAGTCGGACTCGCACACAAAGGGTTACGTACCATTATCTATGAAAAATTAACGTATCTATTACCTACAACTAGCCAAAATACAAACTTTTATCGGCAACAAAAAAACTTTGTTTTTCATAGAAATATATGAATAACAAAGTTACAATTTGCAGTATTTTGCGGGACAACGAAGTCTTAGTAATAGGGTCCCGTTTTACCCTTTGTGTACGGAACCCTAAAAATCGGTCTAGTATTACAATCAGTGGCGTAGCGTGGCTGTACGCCGCCCGGGGCGGAAGACAATTTTGCCGCCCATGACTTTTTACAGGTTCCAAAAAAAAATTACAGTAAAATAAAACGATTTTATGGCAAGACCCCCCCCCCCTTTTCTATGAAATACTATTTCGCGAACCTCGGCGCAAGCAAAGCGAGTGCGTATTTTCTTAACAGTTTTATGTCTAAAAGATAAACAGAAAAAACGAAGCGAGAGTATTGAAATGTCGCGAGCGAAGCGAGCACGAATTTTTTTTTAGTTTTATGTGTAAAAGGTAAACACAGAAAAAGAAGTGAGAGCATTGAAAAGGCGCGAGTAAAACGAGCGTCAATATATTATGTTTAGTTTGATGATTAAACGATAAACACAGAGAAACCGTTGAGGAATGAAATTGCGCGAGCGCAGCGAGCGCGAATTTTTTTTTAGTTTTATGTGTAAAAGGTAAACACCGAAAAAGAAGTGAGAGCATTGAAAAGGCGCAAGTAAAACGAGCGTCAATAATATGTTTAGTTTGGTGATTAAACGATAAACACAGAGAAACCGTGGAGGAATGAAATGGCGCGAGCGCAGCGAGCGCGAAATTTTTTTAGTTTGAAGAGTATACAACAAATAATTTTAATAAGTGACACCCGGGGCACTCGCGTTGTGAATCTTACATGCTGCGCCAATAATCTCATAATTTTTATCTATCAAAGGGGCGGCACGGTCCTGAGTATAGTTTGTTGCCAGTCGCTACAAAATATCATACAAAGAAAAGGAATTTCCCGAATCCAAAAATTCCGTGCTCCTTTCAATCGGTCAGAATTTCTGGTTGTAGTAAAAATATAAAATGGTTCAAGTATTTACAAAATATTTCTATTATTTTTGTTCTATGCAAATAAATGTTTTTTTTTTCTTTCTTTCTTAAATTTTGCCGCCCCCTAAAAAGTGCCGCCCGGGGCGGGCCGCCCCCCCCGCCCCCGCCACGCTACGCCGCTGATTACAATAGTTTTTATTATGAAATTTTTAATTAACATACCTATTCCAACCAAAGCAGTGTTTAAGTCCTTACTTTTGTCTTCAAGTAAACTATCCGTTAATACATTTTCATCTTTATAAACCACATCTTTAGGCTCATTTTTCTTTGAAAACTCAGCTATAGGCGTATCCGAATCCAGGTCTTCTTTCAAAGATATCTTTTTTCTCTTTCTTTTGTTCTTCAAAATGGTTTTTTGTTTTCTCTTGTCTGTTTCCGATGTTTGTCTTTCTGTTGCTGTTTTTGGTTGCTGAATTTGTTTTTGATCATCTGTAATTTGGAATAGAAAAATATTGCAAATATAGGTATTTTTTTTTGTATAGGTACAGACGACAACTTGATGTTGCCACAATCTGTCAAATTTCTTCAATAGATTTTCAACCTTATCACATTAGATGAAGGTTAATATTTGATTGGTAAAATTTTACAGATTCGTATTCGTTGACCTGCTTTCGTCTGTACATACTATTATTTTTGATTACTTTAATATGTTTTATATTTTGAAGCTTTGAATCGAAACTAATTCAAGTTTTACGACCGAAATCCCAGCCGCTTTTGACAAAACAGCTAACAATTTTATAAAGGCTGAACCGATTTTTATTAAATGTTTCTAAAAGCTAACGCAGACAAACGTGGCTTTAAATAAAAAAACTGTATCCAAATTGGTTCACCCATTCAAGAGCTACGACGCCATACCCTTAAAATATTTTTGCAACGGGAGTTAATTCAACATGTGCAGTAGACACATGAAACGTTGAATGGCTGACTTTAGTGTATAGACAGCAGCAAGTCACGGTACCCGAATCTGTCAAACTTTACTAATCAAACATTAACCTTCCATTATTGTGATAAGGTTGAAATCTATTGAAGTAGGTTTATGTGCTGGCGTCTGTGCCTAAAGTCAAACTTAAACTCATTTTTTTTATTTCAAATAGGCCTATATAAGCTCTTTTGAAACATCAAGTTACTTGCATGGTTCCAAGAAGTGGGGAAGAACCGGAAAGAAACTCCATGGACATCTTTTTTATAAAGCAGGTGTTGACAATGGTTTTCTTACAGTAGGTACAGACGACAGCAGGTCAACCTTCCCGAATCTGTCAAATTTTACCAATCGAACATTATCCTTCTACTATTGTGATAAGGTTGAAAATCTATTGAAGAAATTTGACAGATTGAGGTAGGTTGATGAGCTAGCTTCTGCACCAAGAGTTACTTACCATCGCTGTCTTCATGAATATTATTGACACAGTTAGGACTGTCTAAGCTCTCTCCTACTTCCAATTCAGTTTTTATAGTGAGGGGGTTGAAAATATCTGAAACATAATAATAAAGCTCTTAAAATATATTATTCATCATCTGCCTAGCCTTTTCCCAACTATGTTGGGGTCGGCTTCCAGTCTAACCGGATGCAGCTGAGAACCAGTGTGCCACATGGAGCGACTCTGTCTGACCTCCACAACCCAGTTTACCCGGGCAACCTGGCACCCCCTGGTAAGACTAGGTTGTCAGACTTTCTCAGCTCTGACTAGCCGTAACGATGCTAAAGATGTTCAGATGACAGCGGGGTGCCGCGACCGGTTTAAAATCGTGCTTTCCCAAAAAATCGTTATGAAAAGATGGTCACCCATCCACGGACCGACCGCGCCAAGCGTTGCTTAACCTTGTGATCGATCGATCCGCGCGGCTTGGACTTAGCCACGAGCTCTTCTCTAAAAATATATTATTATGATTAAAAATAAATGTTAATTTAGATACTAGCTTCTGCCCGCTACTTCGCCCACATAAAACTTAAAATCCCGTTTTTCTCGTTCCCGTGGGAATATCGGGAAATCTCTTCTTATCTCGCGTGAGAGTCTTAAGATAAACCTCTGTGCAAAATTTCAGCTTTATAGGTTCACGGGTTTGGGTCCTAAGTTGATGAGTCTTTATAATACACTAGCTTACGCCAACGGTTTTGCCCGCGTCACATGGGAACTACTATGCGCATCCGGATAAAAAGTAGGCCATAGGCACAGAATAACGATGTACCAGTAATGAAGCTAAGCCTTGTTGTCATAATGATGACGTAAGCACCATCGAAGCCTTAGGGTTGTCACTTGGTAGTACTGACTTAAATATCTGTCAAACTTTAGTTCCTAATTTGGCCAAATGCTAGCTGGCGGGTAGCTCTTGACGCGACAGTCAGTACTGACAGCACTGGTAAAGGTACATAAATGCTCGTCAATGCGCGTGCGTGTGTGAGTGTGACGTTACGAACTTTAGTAGGTAACTTCCCAACTGTTCTACGTATATTTAAACTGTGCTATAGCTTTCCTCGATAAATGGACTATCTAACACTGAAAGAATTTTTCAAATCGGACCAGTAGTTTCTAAAATTAGCATGTTCAAACAAAGTAAAGATAGATATTAATTTGATAAGCGTAATATAACATAGTAAAATTACCTTTCCTACTATCACAGTACATAACAAACAGTTTCTCAGCTTGTTCCACCTGCTTCCGGAAGCTGCAAGCGTCTCTCAGTTGGCTCACACACATTGCACATGCCATTCTGCTCGGACCCCATTCTGATAGATATGATAACTGGAAAAAAGTTGAAATAAATATACAGGGTTACTTGTAATTCGACGTATATCCGGAAGGAGGTAATAGAAGGGCCCAAGAGCAACAAATTAAGCCACTCTTACCTCTGAGCAAAGTTCAGTGGTTTCCGAGATTTTCGCAATTTTTGTTTTGTATGTGTCTTACTAATTTGCGCCCATAACCAAAACATCCATGTATAAAATCAACGCATAGTCCCTTCATTGCACGTGACACTGGCTCGATAGTCGGCAACATCAAAGCCGACACAAAGCCATAAAAAAATTAAAAAAAAAAAATAATCAACGCTACCAAATCCAATACTGACAGATTTCGACATCGTTAAGCTGTTCTATGAGGCAGAAAAGTGCGTAAGCTTGAGAGGATTCGTCAGAAGTAACCCTGTATTATACTAGTTTCCTAGTAGGCATGATATGGGCATATACTTAATGAGGATGGTAGAAACAAACTCTTTAGCTTTATTATATCAGTATAAATACACAGACAGGAAACTAGCCAGTCTCCAGGGTTCTTTTGTTCTTTTCATTGGGTTTGCCAACAAATTTTTAAAATATTTATTTTTATATTTTCTGAATAATTTTTGTACCAGAATTATAAAGAACAAATTAAAATACTTTTTATCTAGAAGCATGTAAAATAGAGGTTTAACAGGCGTACAACAAAATTACTACGTACCGATATACCAAAACAGTCCTGTAGCAAATCTGAATAAACCTCTTTATTTCCAGCCTCTGAAATATAAGATGCAGACACATCCCACTTCCCGCTTGTAGATAAACATAAGCGGCACACATCGGGCTGTGAAGCCCAGCTTTCTACATTCTGCTCATTCATCGTTTTAATTGAAAAATTCTTTAATTTCTAAATGTTTTTCTTATTTTGCAGTATTGGTCTATCATTTTTCGACTTTCGACAGATCTGTCAATTTTGGCATTTGAAAAAATAACAACCGTTCAGGAATAAGTTTTATGAAGTCAATGCCAAAATAAACTAAATAATTCGTTTCAGGCTTTAGGAAAAAGTCGCTTTAGGAAGAGTGCTATAACCCCCCGGGTTATTTATTTATTTTATCTCGAGCACAATATAACTCATATCAATTACAAATATTTAAAATCAAAAACAAAGGGGGTGCAGGTTCAAAAATAAAATTAATATAGTGGTCGGTACAGGGGTGAATGAAACTGTAGACAATGATTAATGTATGGACAGTCGAAACGGTTTGCAACCATGTTCAGAATCCTGTTGGGGCTGGCCATGACACGCGCTACCAGAGATGCTGCGCGCTTACGCATTATAGTGTGGAAACAATCTACATGCGCAAGCGCGAACATCGATGATGCACTGCAGCGCCATGGCAGCCCCATCAGTTTTCTGAACGCGTTATTGTACTGGACGCGAAGGGCTCCGTACGCAGCTCGCGAATATGATGAGGCAAGAATGGGAGCGATATAATTAATAGCTACAAAAATTATAGCACGATCGGAAATACGGTATCCAACTAAGTATAATTTCAGAACAAAGAAATAGCTGTCTTTCTTTTTGTAAAATGTCAATAATCGGCGGGAAAAAACATGTTCATGTTCATTCATTTCATGTCTCAACTCATGTTCAATCAAAGCTTTCTTTCTTTGAATAAACTTGTTGTGTGCGATTAGCCTGACTTTTTCTTGAATTATCAACACTAATCACTGGACCAACAATTACTCCACAATGCGCAACGTAGAAATAAAAGCCAAAGTAACTGATTACGACAATATTTGCAAAATCGCACAGGAATTGAGCGGCGGTCCGGCGGAAATAATAAATCAAGATGATACATTTTATAAAGTTAATGAAGGCCGGTTGAAAATGAGGATTCATGCGGATTCGTCGGCTAAGCTAGTGAGATACGATCGAGCGGACGAGGGTGGGCCTAAGCTGTGTAATTATGAACTGTTGAATTTTTCTGTTGGAGAAAAAGAAAAAGCTAAACTATTGGATGATATGCTGAAGAAATGTTTAGGAATTCGGGGCAGAGTTATTAAAAAACGGTGAGTTATCGTTACAAAGTTTTATTAACTAACTGAGAAGAGAAAAAGCATTCTATAGTACTCACTGTATAGGTTACTAGCTTCTGCCAGCGGTTTCACCCGCGTTCCGTGGGAACTACTCGGCGCACCCGGATAAAAAGTAGCCTATAGCCTTCCTCGATAAATGGGCTATTTAACACTGAAATATTTTTTCAAATTGGACCCGTAGTTCCTGAGATTAGCGCATTCAAACAAACAAACTTTTCAGCTTTTTAATATTGGTATAGATATGATATGAAAATAATGATCCAGTTTATTGAGAAATTGATTTATTTTTAAACTGAATTTTTAAATAAAAAGTCATGCAAGATTGACTACCTTTTCATTAGCCTTCTAAAATGGAGTATAAATTATTTTGTTTTTTTTTTCAGTAAACTTTTCATGGTAGACCAAACCCGCATACATATAGACACTGTAGAAGACCTGGGCAACTTTATGGAGCTAGAGGTGGTACTCCGTCCCGAACAGACACTGGAGGAAGGCCAGAACATCGCCCGGGACCTTCAAACTAAACTTGGAGTAAAGGATGAAGACCTCATTGAATGTGCCTATGTTGACTTGCTGGATAAAAAAAATAACTGAATTGTCTTTTGTATATTTTTTGTTTTTTATTTTAGTAACGGCCAGTTTCAGAGGTTCCAGGTATAGTGCTATCTGACAGATAATGCCAAAGAAAAAAGTGAAAAATTAAAACTCCTTTTTTATTATCTGCCAGATAGCTATCTAGAACTTTATCTGGAACCTGTGAAACTAACTTTTAAGGTTAGTAATTGTATTTTTTATAGTTACTTTTTTCTGCATTGTGTTAAATGTATAGGCTTATGTGATAAAAAACATTGTTATATAAAAGTTTAAGTTTAATTTGTGATATTAAATATTGCTATAAAAAACCTTTGTTTGGTTTTTAGGGTTCCATACCCAAAGGGTGAAACAGTAACCTATTTCTAAGACTTCATTGGCAATGTATCTGATACCAGGCTGTATCTCGAGAACCATGATAATACAAAAAAGTGTTTTTTTTTTATACGGAACCCTGTTCATGAGTCCCACTGGCACATGGCCGGATTTTAGACTCAAATTTATATGGGAAAAGAAAGTGTAAGAATAGATGAGATGGGGAAGATTATAAATGTTGTTATGGTACAGACGACAGCAGGTCAACCTCCCCGAATCTGTAAAATTTTATCCATCGAACATTAACCGTCCACTATTGTGATATGGTTGAAAGTCTATTGAAGAAAGACAGATTGTGGTAATTTGATGTGCTGTCGTCTGTACATATCACAACCTCTGGTAGAGTTTATAAAAGCATAATTTGAACTAATATTATGATAAAGAGGAAGAAGTATTGCAAAATTTAATTGCGCATTACAAAGAATGGTTTATTGATCGTATAGAGTTAATATTGAATTCCGCGCAGTGATTTTTAGCCAGTATTTATATTATAATATTAGACAATGTTATTGTAGGCCTATCGTGGACATTTTGAAGAGAAAATTTTATTGCAGAATATTTGTAATATTGCGCAATTTAATTGATCATCTAGGTGGCCCTTTATTTAATTTCACATCGTCACCTCTTTGGAGTTAACCGTAAACTTGGTGCCAAGAAACCGTACATTTGATAAAAAGTTACACACATCACTATACAACAAACAAAACGAAAAAAAAACAATTGTCAAACAAACCAAGTGTCAATGGCCCAGGGAAACTTTCTGTGTTGTTGTTTATTTATTTTGGCTAATAATTGTGTTAAAATAACAGAAGAAAGATAATGGAAAACAGTAAAACTAATACGAGCTACGGGCAATGCCGTTGTTGCTTAGCAAAAGGCCACCATAGAGATATAATGAAGGAATACTACATCAATGGCATACGCGAAGTTTATTTCGACATTTTTATGGAAACCTTTAATTTATTTGTGAGTTTTTACCTCAAGGCTAGCAATTATACAGTTTATTTACATGTCTGTGTGATTGTGGAGTCTTAAACTTGTTCTCTTGGTTAAGTTTAACTGGTTGCCAAATTACAGAGCCTTATCCACAAGGTTTATTTATTAGACCTAGAAATCTAACTGTCTATGAGACAAATAGCTATCTCCTGCGGTTTCCTCGTAGAAACTACCTCGGACATAATAATTTTGCCTATTTCACCCTGGGAAATGTAGTTTCCTTTCAGTGAACGAATTTTTCAAATTGGTTCAATAGTTTGGGAGACAAAACAATAATAAAATGTTCCTTTTAATAATACTGAAATAAGAATATTTGTAACTTTAGAAGATTTTTTTTTTTTTGAAATTTAAAAAAAAAATTCTAAGTCCCAAAAGCCTTGCACACCCTTTGCTACACTCCAACCGAAAAAAGAAGAAAACATGCTGCGCTGACCACAAATAGATTGGGATAAGGGCAGGGAGATATATTATATTGCAACTTTAGAATAGATAGGATGACTCACTGACCGGCTGTTAGAGTGTCTGTTTTTTGGACTGATACGTAGTATAGTTATCTATCATGTATTGCCGATCTATCTAACACTAGCTTCGGTCAGCGGTTTCACCCGCGTCCATGGGAACTCCTCCGCGCACCCGGATATAAAGTAGCCTAAAGCCTTCCTCGATAAATGGGCTATCTAACACTGAAAGTATTTTTCAAATCGGACCAGTAGTTCTTGAGATTAGCGCGTTCAAAAAAACAAACTCTTCAGCTTTATAATATTAGTAAAGAAGTAAAGATTAGTGGGATCCTAAATAAATGTTATATCGTTTCAGTTATCAACAAACTCACTGCTCTCCACTCTAATATGCTCAACGTGTGTCCAACGAGTCCGGGACGCCACCAGCTTCCGTATGATGGTGGCCAGCACTGAGAGACAGCTGCTACAAGCTGTTGCTGCTGATGATAAGGATACTGTGTTTGTTAATGGTAATTTTACGCCCAAGTTCACTGACAACATAAACTTTTTCTTCAAACAACTGTTCATATTCATAGGTATGACTTAGAAAAGCTTAATTGGCGGTGGCTGTTCTCATATAAGGAGATCAGTCAGATGCGCAGGCAATATTATACATAGTGCACTCACATTAGCTGTGACACAGTTGCACCCTATCTCCTCCTATCATCCCTCACTCTCATAGCGCAATGGGATGGCACTCTGACACCACTGGAGACACGATGCACAGGCGTATCAATCACTAGAGTTTTGGACGGACCCGGGCATCAAACCCGAGTTATCTATACTAATATTATAAAGAGGAAAACTTTGTTTGTATGTTTGTTTGTTTGGTTGTAATGAATAGGCTCAAAAACTACTGGACCGATTTTAAAAATTCTTTCACCATTCGAAAGCTACATTATCCACGAGTGACATAGGCTATATTTTATCCGGGTACGGGTAGTAATTCCCACGGGATGCGAGTGAAACCGCGGGAAAACGGCTAGTTATAGTATAAGTAAGCTATATTACTGCCAAGTCTCATCAAAATACGTCATGCACTTTTTGCGTGAAGGAGTAAGAAACGAACAAACATAAATACTTATGCATTTATAATATTAGTGTAGATTAAAAGTTGTAATTATTACAGTGCCAGTAGAAGACAGCCTAGAAAGCGTGTTGGATGTGAAACTTGAGAAGCCGGCGGAAGTGAAGGAGGAAGCTGAAGTGGATGTCGATGTTGAGGAGTATGAGTCTGACTTCGCGCTTAGCGGTGAGTTACTAATTGTTAGCCTTCTTCTTCTTATCTCACTTGCTGCAGGTTTAATCACCTAACAAGCCCTAGTGTCAGAGTTTTCTCAAATCCGACTGACGGCCTCTGACGTGGAATTATAACTACGACTGCTACTGAGTAACAATCGAGAACGACGGCTTTACGTGCCCTCCCAGGCACGGGGGTGTAACACCGCCAACTTCCAAACTCGAGGCTGCTTTGTGAAAATTTCTAAAACCCACAAAGCGATTTCGGCCTGGCCCGGGAATCGAACCCGAGACCTGTGATCGGCAGTCGCGCTATGCGACCACTATACCAACGAGGCAGTCAATTATTAGCAGATTATTAAACAGAGCAATTATTAGCAAAACTCTAAAATTACTTGTTTAGACGGTGCCTATATAATTGCGCAATATTACGGTAAAAATGTTCGCTAAAAATCGTTGAACAATCTTCAATATTAACTCTCTATGACAATTTTCACAATATCCTAATATTGTCTTATAGGAACAGGCCGTTAAGATGCATGATTCGAATGTTAGCGAGAAATTCAAATATCAAGTAGTTTTTTTGCTATTTTACCTAAGTCGACATTAGAGAAACAATATTTCGGATGGTATTGGAAATGTAAAAACTTTCAGAGTTAAATAGAGACGTAAAAAATTAGCTTGAGGTATATTATTATTATCGCAAACGATAGGATCTTGCCTCATATTTATATTTAACTTTGGTAAAATAGGTATAAAAAAAACCGGCCAAGTGCTAGTTGGACTCGCGCACGAAGGGTTCCGTACCATTATCTATGAAAAAAGTACAATAATATACAATAAATATTTTTTTTTGTATTTGTTGTTATAGCGGCAACAGATATACATCATTTGTGAAAATTTCAGCATTCTAGCTATCACGGTTAATGAGATACAGCCTGCAGACAGACAGACAGACAACGAAGTCTTAGTAATAGGGTTCCTTTTTACCCTTTGGGTACGGAACCCTAAAAATACATTTTTTTATTTTAATTACGTTTGTACCGCATTTTTTTCAGTTGCAGTCTTGCAGACATTAATTATGCTAATTTTAAAATATTTTAATTCTCAGATTACGTGTCAGACAGTACAGACAACTTGGTGGAGCGCGAGGCAGCCCTGCTGGGCCGGTTCGCGCGCGCGCCGCCGCCCCCGCTGCCGACGCGACAGAGTCTACCCGAAATCTGTCCCGAATACTGTCGACAGCTCGATATGTTGCAGAGTAAGTCATTTTGAAGTCAGTAGTACATTCATGACTACTACTACACTACATGTTGTGGTAGACTGTCCTTAGTCAGGGGTTACACGGTCAGTCTGGCGTCATACTGTCTAAGTCAGGGGTTACACGATCAGTCTGGCGTCATACTGTCTAAGTCAGGGGTTACACGATCAGTCTGGCGTCATTCTGTCTAAGACAGGGGTTACACGATCAGTCTGGCGTCATTCTGTCTAAGACAGGGGTTACACGATCAGTCCGGCGTCAGTCAATTCCATCAGTCTGGTCATGAATGATGTGAGAATGATCGTGTAACCGGGTGACTGATGATAACTGATGGTCCAAAATGTACCGAGTTTTTTGCCCATCAGTCTTTCGTCAGTCTGTGACTGATGCCAGAATGACGCCAGACTGATCGTGTAACCCCTGTCTAAATGTCACCACCTGCTGTGTAGCCTGTCACCAGGCTGAATCTCTTAAACCGTGATAGTAAGACATTTGAAATTTTCACAAATGATATATTTCTGCTTTTTTTAAACAAATTCTAAAAGTTAGAATAAAATCAATATTTTAAGAGGTCCAAAGGTGTGATATTTTTGGTCGTATTTTATACAATGGTATGAAAACCTTCGTGCACGAGTTACGACTCGAACTTGGTTTCAATAACATTTTAATATATCTAACACATATTTTCTCAATTT
Source organism: Heliothis virescens (assembly GCA_002382865.2). Classification (NCBI taxonomy): domain Eukaryota; kingdom Metazoa; phylum Arthropoda; class Insecta; order Lepidoptera; family Noctuidae; genus Heliothis; species Heliothis virescens. The sequence continues at coordinate 4,213,792 of NWSH02000531.1, read as the reverse complement.
CTTTTGGGTACATTACCGGGTGTAGCGATGAGGACCAATTTTTTGATGCGCCATGTTAGTTTTAACATTATATGTAAGGATGTTAATATGTATCCCATTATTAATTCCAGATATAAAAGTATTCCCAAAAACGATACTAAAACTAATAGAAGATCACGAAACCCGTCGAGTATCAAGCAGTCACCGGCGATCCGTCATCTCAGAGAAGCTCGCACATATTGTGAACGCCGGCACTATTCTCGAATGTTCTAATGTAACGCCATTCAAGAGCAAGTCCCGCACCGGCTTCCCTTGCTTCTACTGCCGAAATATATTCGAAAATATTGAAAAACTCCGCGAACATACCACCCAACACAAAAAAACAGAAATAAAAAATGTGTTAAAAAACTATGGCGCCGAATGCTTGGTCGTCTACGTAGATATTACAGATCTAACTTGTACGCTATGTGATAAAAAAATACAGAATTTAAACGAACTGAAATCTCATTTAACTAATGTACATAAGAAGGCTATGTATCTAGAATTTACTGATAGAGTTATACCTTTTAAATTGTCGCAAAGTGGGGTCCATGAGTGCCAAATTTGCGGTTTTAATTTCGAAACTTTTGGCTCTATAGAAAGACATATGAACGTGCATTTCAGAAACTATGTTTGCAAAGAATGTGGGTCGGGATTTGTGACGAAATACAGACTAAAAGTTCACACAAAAAGCATGCATGTTGGCGGTAATTTTCCTTGCGAAGTCTGCTCAAAAGTTTTTACAACGCGGCAAAAACATAAAAATCACGTCAACACAGTTCACAAATTAATGAAACGGTTCAAATGTACGAAATGTCCAGAGCGCTTCGCCGAGTACTTTAGGCGGCAGAAACATTTAGCCCAAGTGCACGGAGTTGCTCCTTTGAGGTACAAATGTAATGTATGTGACAGAAGTTTTGACCGCAGATACACTCTATCTAGGCACATGAAGCGAGATCACTTAGAAGAAAGAGATTTTCAATGTGAAATGTGTTCCTATAAATGTTTTACGAATAACGAGTTGAGAGTTCATATGGTTAAGCATAATGGGGAGAGAATATATGAATGTTCTGTTTGTAAAAAATCGTACGCGAGGAAGAAAACTTTGAAAGAACATTTGAGAATACACAATAATGATCGTCGGTTCGCGTGTGCGGTGTGCGGGCAGGCGTTCGTACAGAAATGTAGTCTCAAAGGACATTTGAAGACGCACCATCTAGAATTTAGTATACAATAAATCGTTTTAGATATTTGGTGGTTTTATTTTTAGATTCGTCTCTTGGAAAATGTGTGTTGATGTTTTTTTGTTTCTGCTTCAAACAATGAGGGTTTTCAAAACTTTTTTTGCCACCAGAGAGCGCTTCATGTGCGTCAGGTCCAAATAGCTGTCAGATAGTACAGATTCCAACTGATCGAATGATTTTTTCGTGAAATTTTACGCATTTAGTAGTGTTATTGATTTATTAAGGTTAATTAAGGCCAAACTGAAGATTCAGCTAAAAAAAGAGGTACAATAGTCATTGCTACAAGGAAAAGTTTTTTGAAAGGTTATTACCGCAATTTGATTAGTCTAACTACTATAAAATTAAAGTAAAGGAAAATATATTATTTTTCAAACATTCTAAGAATGTATTTACATCAAAAAACGATCGAAAAATACAAGTTTTGATTTGTGTTTGGACCTGACGCTACAGTGCTGCCATCTGGTGAAGACCATTTTAGAAAACCCTCATTGAGATGACTCAAAAAATTACTGATTTACTAGACTTGCTTCCATGAATGTTTTATTTTATAATGCACTAGCTTCCGCCAGCGGTTTCACCCGCGTCCCATGGGAACTATTCCGCGCACCGGGATAAAAGTAGCCTTCCTCGATAAGATATGATTTTTAAGATCGGACTAGCAGTTCCTCAAACTCTTCAGCTTTATATTATTAGTATAGATTCAACAAATAAATGTTGACTTATTTCTCACGGCTACTGTGAATCTCAAGTAAACTACGAATAAGAAATAATACTGCGAATAATGTATCCTGAAGTAGAGCACCTTTTCGTACCACCAAACTTTTTGAAAATAGTGCCATCTAGCGTCGAGTAGCAGTACTTTTTCACCCTACTTTAGTCGATTTTCTTACAAAGTTTAGTAAGTTTTAGTCCGTTGTCAACTCGCATCACTAGTTATCTGTCAGAAAATAGTTAATTTTCAGAATTTCCGCTTCGCGTTGTTTACCTTTTTATCTCACAATGTTTTCGATGGAAAATAACTCAAATTTAGAAAATACCGAGTGCTATACTAACTACGGCGTGTGCCGCTGTTGTATGGCTAAAGGTCGCCACAGAGATGTCTCAAAAGAATATTATTTCAACAATCTAAGGGAAGTTTACAAAGATATTTTCAAGGAATGTTTCAATTTATCTGTGAGTATTTATTTATTTGAGAATTAGAATATATAATCCAGTCTTGTATTCAGTCTGCCCCAATTTACTTTAAGTTTCTTAGCTATTCGACCCGGTACGTCCTATGTGAGCGATGTGGATGCGAAAGCGAAGCGACGTGACGCGAATACAACGAACAGATCGATTTCTTTTGAAGTGACCTACGTGACTAGACGCACGTATGGAGAGATACGGCGCGACGTAGCGGACATCCTTTTATTCAATTCGGAACGCTCGCATTCCTATTCGCGTTGATTAAACCACATAGGACACACCCTTAGGAAGTCGATATTATTACATACCTATCCATCCGCCAAGCCTTTTCCCCAACTATGATGGGGTTGACCGCTTCCAGTGTCATACAGGTGAGTACCGGTACTTTACATGGAGCAACTGCCTATCTGACCATCATTTACCCAGGCAACCCAATACCCCTTGGTAAGACTGGTTGTCAAATGACAGCCAGGAACTGAACTGTACCTTCTGAACCACGGATCTCGTCATGACAAGATCCACGGACTGACCGCTCCAAGCCTTGCTTAACCTTATGATCGTTCGTGCAGCTTTGACTTAGCCACGAACTCTTATAATATACCTACAGATCTGTATAACAGCCATACTCTTCTTAATAATCTGTGTTTTAATTTTCCAGTTAACGCTACACAAGAACATAAGCTCACTCATCTGTTGCCACTGTGTCCGACGTCTCCGTGACGCCATCAGCTTCCGTATGATGGTGGTCAGCACTGAACAGCAGCTGCTTAACACTGTGGTACATAAGACTGAACTCGATAATGATACTGTGTTTATTAATGGTAAGATCATTTTTTACTAGATGTTTCACCTGCGTCACGTGACAACTACTGCCCGTACCCGGATAAAATATAGCCTATGTCACTCCGGGATAGTCTAGCTTCTCAACAGTGAAAGAATACTGCAAATCGGTCAAGGTGCTTTTGGAGCCATTTAGAATCTATACTTACTAATATTATAAAGCTGAAGAGTTTGTTTGTTTGTTTGTTTGAACGCGCTAATCTCAGGAACTGCTGGTCGGATTTGAAAAATTCTTTCAGTGTTAGATAGCCCATTTATCGAGGAAGGTTATAGGCTACTTTTTATTCGGGTGCGCGCAGTGGTTCCCACAGGAAAGCGGGTGAAACCGCTGGCGGAAGCTAGTACAAACATAAAAAATGTTTACTCTTTATTATACATTTAAGTATAGATATGCAAGAGTTATTCTGAAGTTGCTTATCTATCTCGTCTAAAGTGGCGGATATGTCATGCTTGTACAAAATTAACAAAGAAAAAATTTTTTTGAGGTCACATTTCATTCACCAACAAGATCATAATTTGCCTAGCCATTTCTCAACTATGAGTACACCTGTGTCACAGCGTATGTGAGTGCTCTATAATATTATTATGTCCTGCCGCAGGACATATTATAGAGCACTCAGATCAGCCAGCTACGCAGGACTCTTGCGAAGCTGGCTGATCTCCTTATATGAGAACAGCCGCCATAGCCCAACTTGGCCTTAGACCCCATTATTGTTATATGGCTTTTTCAGTTCCAGGCACAGTATTGCCGTCAGAAATTAAACTAGAATGTGAAATAGATACAGACGTGTGTTCCGGGGACTTGCAATATAATCTCTGTGAGAGAAATAGTACTGAGAGCAAGTCCAACGATTATGATGAAGAGGAAGAACATTTTAAATGCGGTAAGGTATATTCATCATCTGCCTAGCTTTTTCCCAACTATGTTGGGGTCGGTTTCCAGTCTAACTGGATGCAGTTAAGAACCAGTGTGCCACATGGAGCGACTGCCTATCTGACCTCAACTCAGTCATGTGGGTAACCTGGTACCTACTGGTTGTCCTACATGCTAGCTTCTGACTACCCGTAGCGACTGCCAAAGATGTTCCAATAACAGCCAAGACCCACTAATCCAACGTACCTTCCGAAATACGGAAGAACTCGTCATAACAAGATGGTCACCTATCCACGGACCGACCGCGCCAAGCGTTACTTAACCTTATGATCGATCGATCCGGGCGGCTTTAATTTAGCCACATTAAGAAAAAAAGTGCGAGTTGGACCCGTGCTGGAAGATTCATAAATGATATTTATTTCTGTCAATAGATTTTATCCGTGTGTCCTAAAAAGATTGTTTAACTTTAGATAAGTGCCTACTTAAATGGAGTAGGTATACCGTATAATCATCATATTCCAGCCTGTTCCCAATTTTATATGTGGTAGGCGCAATATGTTTTCTCCTTCCATTTCTCCCTGTCGCTCGTCATACTAACATTCACTCCCTTCTTACTCATATCATCTTTCACGCAATCCATCCATCTTTTCTTTGTTCTTCCTCTCCTTCTCGCTCCATCTAAATTCACACTTAACATACTCAAATGGAGTATAAATAACTTGTTTATTTTCATTTCAGATGCTGAAAGCGCTGGGTTGGTGGAATATGAGCCTATTTACGTAGAAGGGGAATCAGAGCTGTTGGCTCGATTTGATGGGAGTCACAAACCCTTACCTCAAAGGAGCGATTTGTTAAAAATATGTCCAGCTTTTGAAAAACATTTGAATAATTTAAAAGGTAACATTATTTTTACCATCATTTTACCGCGGTTTCACTCGCTTCTTAGACATACTTCCAGCACCCGGATAAAAAGTATTTTTAATATTATTCTGATGTATAAGCCATATAAATGCTGATCAAAATCCGTTCAGCTATTTGCGTGTGAAGAAGTAACAAACGTACACACAAACTTTAAATAGAGTAAGAGCCAGTGGCTGCCAAACCTTCGTCATTTTATAATCGCTGAAATTTCTCCCATACGTGCCTCTAGTATAGGTACTAACACTCCCCACCCATGATACCTGGGCAGTGGTTGCTTTGGCAGATAAATTCGTTATTTTATAAAACTTAATTTCTTGATATTTTATTCGTGATAATATCAGAATTCACCTTATTCATTGCCAGACACTTCGTATGGTTGCAACCCCCTGCCAGACACCCCTAAACTATAATAATTTGTAGTTCTACTTTCGTCATATTATAAAAGCTGAATAAAATATCAAAAAATTAAGTTTTATAAAATAACGAATTTGAGATGGAATTCTGTACACCTTTGTTACCTGTTATCTGCCAAAGCAACCACTACCCAGGTATCATGGGTGGGGAGTGTTAGTACCTATACTAGAGGCACGTATGGAAGAAATTTCAGCTTTTATAAAATGACGAAGGTCTGGCAGCCACTGGCTCTTGGGCCAAAATACTCGCATCATGATAAAAAAGAAGCCTTTCTGATATACTAGACTACATGTTTACTTAAATTTATTTAAATCGGCTCAGTAGTTTCAGCATTACAACGCTACAGACAGACAGATAAAGTAACTTACCCATTTATAATGCTATTAGCTTCTGCCAGCAGCTTCGCCCGCGCAAAGCTTAAAATCCCGTTTTTTCCCCGTGCCTGTTGGAATTTCGAGAAATCCTTTCTTAGTGGATGCCTACATAACATCTACCTGCATGCCAAATTTCAGCCCGATCCTTCCAGTGGTTTGGACTGTGCGTTTAGACTAAAGATTAAAACATAATAATTTTCTTTTTTCAGATAAAATAGTCACACCAAAATCAATAGAACGATTTTTCCAAAAACCTGCCGACAGGCTTGCTGCGAAAGCGGCGAGGCGACTTCACAAGAAACCTCTAAAAAAAATTATTCCAGACAAAGTAGCATTGGCTATTAACGCTACCACTCTCTTTGAGAATAGCAACGCCATTGCCTTCAAAAGTAAAATGAGAAGCGGATACCCATGTTTTTATTGCAGACAAATATTCAATTATGATAACCTTAGAGAACACCAAAATACTCACCCAAAATCTAACATCTATAAACTACTTACAAAATACACAGCGGATGAATTAATCGTCTATGCGGACATCACAGATTTAAAATGCACTATCTGCGATGAAAGTATGAAAAATTTAACTGTTTTAAAAACTCATTTACATGAGAAACATAGTAAAAAAATATATTTAAATTACCCAGATAGAGTTATACCGTTCAAATTGAAAGAAATGGACTTTGAATGCCAAATTTGTGGGAGACCGTTTGAAACGTTCGGAGCGGTTGAAAGACACATGAATATGCATTACAGGAATTTTGTCTGCGAGGAATGTGGAGCTGGCTTCATTACCAAACACAGGTTATCAGTCCACGGCTACAACAAACACAAATGTGATATAATCCAGTGCGAAATATGTAAAAAAACCTTTGCCTCCCAACTGAAGTACAAAATTCACTCGGACACCGTTCACAAGATGTTGAAAAAATACAAATGCTCTAAATGTGATGACAAGTTCATCGATTACTTTTCAAGGCAAAAGCATTTAGTTGAAGTGCACAATGTGGAGCCTATTTTGTATAAATGCAAGGTCTGTGATAAAGGGTTTAATAGGAAATTTAGTTTGACCGTTCATGTCAAGCGTTGTCATTTAGCGCAGAAAGATTTCCAGTGTCAATTTTGTAGTTACCAATGTTATACGAATACTGAGTTGAAGGAACATCATTTAAGACATGATACGGTGAAGCCGTTTGTGTGTAGTGTGTGTAAGAAGGCCTATAGCAGAAATAAGGCATTGTTATTACATATGAGAGTACATAATAATGATCGAAGGTATATTTGTTCGGCTTGTGGGATAGCATTTGTGCAGAAAGGAACGTTAATGAATCATATGAGGACTCATGAGGTTGGTTCGGTGACGGGATAGTGTTGAAATAAATGGTGGTTTTGGCATTTCTCAAGATTTTATTTTTTGTGCTGTCATATTTTTTTTATGACACTCGTAAGTTTTGCGATCAAACTATCGGCTGACTAAGTTTGCCGTGTTCGGGGGTTCTTATTTACATTGTTAAATCATAGTCATGTTTTTTGGTGGGAAATCATCAAATGACTCCTCCCGCTGTGGGTGGCCTTGGTACAGTGGGGTCCAGAAGAAAGGTCAATTTATATTGACCCTTACTGACCAAAGCGCACTGTGCAGACTAGCGCAGAGTCGAAGCGCATCGAAGCGTCTTTCCAAAACTGAACATCACATTACTTCTGAGATTTTAAAAAGTCGCGCGCATTCTTTGGAATTCGCGTCTGCGCGTGAGCAACGCTGATTCGCATTCGTGCGGCTTCTCTTTAGTTGTAAAGAATTTGACGCTTCGATACGCTTCGACTCTGCGCTAGTATAAATTGACCCTAATAGTCTGACTCTCTCACGCTGCACCCACAGCGGGAGAAGTCATCTGATGCTACATGTGTCAACATAGACTGTGTTACTTTAACGCCTAAGAAGCCAAGGAATAGACGATTTTCTGTGAATTTGCAAAGTAAACGATCTTGTGATTGTGTTATGAACCGTTTCGTATAAATCCTCATTCATAAGATCGTTTGTCAGAGGAACTATTTATTCCTCTAAGGCTGAGGCCAAACGACCATAATTTTTTGAGTCGTGAGTCGCAGAAAATCGTTACAAACAAAAAAGACAACTCATTTTGCGTTGCCGTGTGAATCAAATAGGACTTTTGTATGAAACCGAATGTAGCAGATTTTCTGCGGCCGAAATTCTGCTACTCACAACTCACAAAATTACGCTCGTTTGTCCTGAGTCTAAATGCAATGATTGTGATATGTTTTGAAATAAAACAAAGTTTTTAAAACAAAAAGTTGTGTATTTATTTATAATATATTATATTTAATTAACATTTTGACGATTTGAACGGTGACGTCATAGTACAGACGCCAGCAGGTCAACCTACCCGAATTTGTCAAATACCAATCGAACATTAACCTTCCACTATTGTGATAAGGTCATTAAGGTTGAAAATCTATTGAAGAGACAGATTGTGGTAGGTTGATGTGCTGACGTCTTAACAAAGGCTCAGTAGTCAGAAACTTAATTGCTAGTAACGTGAATAGTTTTAACATAATTTTAGTTAAAAATCAACGATAAATTACATTCATTTTCTAAAACATGTGGAGAGCTTTAGTTGCTCTCATGAAATAAATTTGCCGGTCTGAAGTCAGGTATTTGGTAGTTACAATACTGTGTTATTCCTTTTTAACTCTTCATCTGCCTAGCCTTTTCCCAACTATGTTGGGGTCGGCTTCCAGTCTAACAGAACGCAGCTGAGAACCAGTGTTTTTCATGGAGCGACTGCCTGTCTGAGCTGAAGAGTTTGTTTGTTTGAACGCGCTAATCTCAGGAACTACTGGTCCGATTTGAAAAATTCTTTCAGTGTTGGATAGCCCATTTATCGAGGAAGGCTATAGGCTACTTTTTATCCGGGTGCGCGGAGTAGTTCTCACGGGACGCGGGTGAAACCGCTGGCAGAAGCTAGTGTAGAATATGTGTGAATTTGTCGACACTGGTTCTCGTACTGTACAGGTATAAGGGCCCTTCCACTTGTTCTTTCTCTTTCGTGGTTCTACCTAATCCCTACTTAATATTATAAATGCGAAAGTAACTCTGTCCGTCTGTTACGCTTTCACGCCTAAACCAGTGAGCCTACTTTGATGAAATTTGGTACAGTGATAGAATAGACCCTGAGGAACAACATAGGCTACTTTTTGTCCGGGTACGGGAAATAGTTCCCGCGGGAAGCGGGCAAGCCACTGGCAGAAGCTAGTATGTAAAATAATGCAACATCGATGATACAGGTAATGGAATTTATTCTTCAAATTGACAAATACCTACTTTCCTATTTACAACTTATTCATATAAATACATTAAATTAATCGACTATTTATAGACACAAATATGTGTTTAAAAAGAAACGTACACAATTTTATGATTTTTAAACATTAATTTAAGATAAATTCTCAAAAAATTTTGTCTATCGACCAAATTCGAACTTGCGTATTCATACACAAATATATTTTTAATATTTATGACATAAAAGTGTCCTATCCAGGCCTTCCATAATGCATAATGGCGTCCTAGCCGATTGTCGGCCACGGCGGCTGTTCTCATATCGCACAGATCAGTCAGCTGCTATGGACATATTACAGTAGCGGCACATGTCGCTGTGACACAGGTGCACTCCCGGCACCCTCACCAGCATAGCGCGGTGGGACGACACTCCGACACGGATTTACGTGATCTTTGAGACTACTAAAATCCGGGCTGCTTTGTAAAAGTTTCTTAAAATGCACAAAGCGATTTCGGCCTGACCTGGGACCCTTGCATAGCCGTCTTAATGTATACTGTAGGTACAGACGCCAACACATCAGCTTACCACAATCTATCAAATTTCTTCAATAGATTTTCAATCTTATCACAATAGTGGAAGGTTAATGTTCGATTGGTAAAATTTGACAGATTCGGGTAGGTTGACCTGTCTGTACTACTTTGGCGACAATTCCATTTTATTTTTCAGTCTCATGTTGTTTTTTATGCTGTTTCAACGAATTCAACGTCGTATATTTCTTGGGACAGACTGAACACTCAAATTTCTTTTCTCCTTGCTTATTTTTTACCATTTCAACCTGACCATCGGACTCCAAATCTGGGGGACTATTTTGATAATGCTTTTTCCTCATATGGGTCAAATAATGTTGACGCCAACTGAAAGTTTGACCACAAAGTTCGCAAGTAACGATTTTAACTTTTTCTTTATGCGCTTCTAAGCAATGCAGATATCTCATATACTCTCCATTGAACTTTTCAGGGCAGTGCAGACATTTGAACTTTAACGCTTGTTCGTGAACCAACTGCTCATGTTTTCTCCTATACTTTTGCAATGAGAAAATCTTGTCGCATTTACTGCAAGGATATTTCCCTACGTTATGAATTTTCGCGTGCTGTTTTAACCGAGTTTGAGCTAAAAATGTATCGCCGCAATCCACACAAACGTAGTTATTATAATGAGCGTTCATGTGGCCGTCTAAATGTAGGTAGTTTGAAAAAGATTCTTTGCATAACGCGCATTTTAGATCAGGTTTAAGTATATAAGGAATTACTCTCGTGTAAGCTTGATCGAGAAGAACGTTATGTTTTTGTTTTAAATGTTTGAACATGTCATTCCAATTATTTATGACGACACAGCAAACGGTGCAAAGGAGGTTGTCTATATCGAGTTTTAGGATCTCGTTGCTCCAATAAGGTCGCATAGCGTATTCTATTTTTTCTGTCCTGTGGGTCACGTGGGCCGTTCGCGTGTGGGTCCTAAGGTCGTCAGGGTCTTCAAAGTGAGGTCCATCAGTGGAGCAGTAAGCACAGTAATAGCGTACGTTTTTGGATTTGTATGGAGTAGCGTTCGTGAATGTAAGGATAGCTTTAATTTCTTTTAGCAGTTGGTAACTCTTCTCTCTGTAGGAATCCGCTTGTCCTGAAATAAGATAGAGAATTTTGGTTAATTTTAAAATTTAAGAATTCACATAGAATGAGGTAAAATCAGTATTTCAAGTTACGAATAGTTACACTAGCTGTTTCCCGCGATTTCACCCGTTTTTCGGGGGAACTTCTTTCGTTACCCGGTCAAAATATAGCCTTGTTACTCCGGGATAGTCCAGCTACCCAATAGTGATAGCATTTCTGAAATCGGTTAACGGCCGTTCCCAATAACCTATCTATCTCTGGATTTGCTTACTAGAGATAGAATTTTGACATTAGCCCAATACAAGTAATGCCAAATTCCTAACTTTAGTAAGCAAATCCGGATATAGATAGAATATTGAATTCCGCAGTTAGTAGATAGTGTACATAATTGATTTTAGGGGAGACCTGATGTCCTAAAATAGAATTGGGATAGTGGCAGGATTTTGATAGGATTTACCTAAATGTACAGACGACAGCAGGTCAAAGTATACGAATCTGTCAAATTTTACCAATCGAAAATTAACCTACCTCCATTGTGATAAGGTTGAAAATCTATTGCAGAAATTTGACAGATTAAGGTACCTTGATGTGCTGTTGTCTGTACTTTATATGAAATGTATTTTTTTCCCATGTTTTGTAGTTTTTAGAAATATAAATTACTACATATTTATACATCGTCGCTCCAAATCTAAGTTCAACTTATTGAATAGTTTTTATTCTAGTTCAAGATCTTCGATCGGATCCATATTCTATGCAGCCGTATATTTTAATTTCCTTAACGTGATATTGTAACGCACACAAATGTATCTTCTGATGTACTCGCTCTAGCAAACAGTAACAGCGCGCGAACATTTGTAAAATCTCGGCGTAAATTTCACAACGACGCATATATGAAAATTGGGTAACATTAACTAACATGGCAATATTTCATTACTAGCTTCTGCCAGCGACTTCGTTCGCGGATCATGTCGCTTATGCCAGCGACAATGGGTTATCAAAATCAAAGATCTTTCCCTTCACTGCTCTGCTCCTATTGATTGTAGCGTGATGAAAACTATACTACAACCATCTCAGGAATATGAATAATAATTGTACCAAGTTTCGTTAAAATCTCTCGAGTAGATTTTGTTTCTATAACGGTTATACATACAGACAGACAGACAAAAATTCTACTGATTGCATTTTTGGCATCAGTATCGATTCCTAATCACCCCCTGATAGTTATTTTGGAAATATATTTCTTGTACAAAATTTACCTCTCTACAGATTTATTATAAGTATAGATAAAATAATTTTCAATTTACGAATAAAAAAACAAATTTCAACGTGTAATTTTCAACTGGCAGTACTGACCTAAATGTCAAACCTTAGTTCCTATTCTACACAGCTTACTCGGTGGCATTAAAAGACATTTCAGTGCTATCCACACTGTCAGCATTGTCTAAATCATCATCGACGTTCTTCATATGTTTAGCCGCATGTAGGTTCAAAGACTTCTTCTGCACAAATGTATCACCACAAACCTCGCAAGTAAACCCTCTATTATTATCATGAATCTTCATATGACTCTTCAAACAGCTTGCGGTCACATAAAACTTAGAACAAATATTACATTGATGCTCTTTTATTTTTGTATGCTTGACGAGGTGTCTCTTCATTTCGGTTTTATTGTAGAATCCTTTCCCACATTCGGAACATATGTGAGGTCTTAGGAGTAGATGGAAATGTTTAGTATGGTCTTTCAAAGATCGTTGGCTGTCGAAACATTTGCCGCAGGCTTTGCATGAGAACTGCGGTATTGGGGCACCATGTACCTTGACCTCGTGGTCAGTTTTCCGAGCCGCGTCCATGAACTTCTCGTCGCAATACCCACATTTCCGCGTCTTAGAACCTTTTAAGTGCAAAACTCTTTCGTGTTCCTTCATTTTGATGCGGGTATCGAAAATTTTTGGACAAAAAGCGCAGAAGAACGTTCCTTTTTTGTGTCTTATAGTGTGAGTTCTAAACGCTCTGTGGTTTATGAAGTTTCTAGAACATTCTTTGCACTCATAATTTGGGTAATGTTCATTCATATGTTCGGATAGATGTTTGAAATTATCGAACTGTTTCGCGCAAACGGCACATTGGAGAAACTCCGTCCCAAACTTGAATGGCACGATATGATTGTTAATATCAAAGTGTATAGGTTTATCGTGAGTGGACTGCAAATGATCCATTATCTCATCAAGACTTTCCATATTTAAGTCACAAAGTTTACATTTGACGTCAGTAATGTCAATTTTGATGATCATGTCAGCTACATATTTGACGTTGTCAACTTCATCAATATTTTCTGAGTGCATTTTTAACGTGTGGGATTTCAATTTGGAAGGTTGCGGGTTTTGGTAATTGCAGTAGATGCACGCGTAACCGATACCCCAGTGGCCTCTGATTGGTGTAGCATCCGTACATTCTAGAATGCATCGAACGTTTTGTTTGAATTTTGCCAGAATAATCCGGTTTTTCTGTGCGTTGCTTATGATTTTGTCCTCGGTTGAGCCGTTTTTATCCCACTGGCCATCTACAAACAAGAGTTTCTTCTTTAGTTATTGCACTTTCAGTACATTGTAGTCATTTGTGTTTGTTAAGATATAGCTGTGACATGTAAAATGGAAACATCCAAATGATCGACATCAAAATGTAGTCGTCTAATCGGTATAATAATATGTAAGCTTTTCTTATCTCTATGTATATTCAGATCTGTTTACTACGGTTGCTTGGATAATAGTTTTTTCGTAAATTAATTCCTTAAAACCTTTATAGTTTTATATATTTTTTCAATTATTATTACAGACGGCATTTACTCCGAAAAGGCGAATTAAAAGTCAATTGTTGTATTAAAATAAAAGGTTTATTTACTAATTAAAGTAAAACATAAGCACAGTCAAAGTATACAAAAATATAAACATCTGTATGCAAATTGCGCATAATGTTGCGAATTTAAAAATTATGAGAGCAGAAAGCCACACCGGCGGTCTGAATAGTAGTTAAGACGCCATCATCAACCTACTTCAATCTGTCAAATTTCTTCAATAGATTTTCAACCTTATCACAATAGTGGAAGGTAATGTTCGATTGGTAAAATTTGCCAGATTCGGGTAGGTTGACCTGTTGGCATAGGTACATAACTCTAAAGGAGCATTTCCAATTTTGTTAAAACGAGTGATGAGATCTATGTCATATGAAAGCTCTTGACGAGGACTTTATTTCATTCTATGGCAACTATGTTCGAATCCAGCACGAACGTAGTGTTTTTGACCATTCAGAGCTTTCATGTACCATAGATTTCATCACTGTTGATCAATGTTAAAAAAATGCCACGATATGATTATTCATCTACGATTGGCCATGGTTTCATCAAGACTTCTCATATTTAAGTCTAAAATTTACATTTGACATCCGTCATATCAATTTTGATGATCATGTCAGTTACATATTTGACATTGACAACTTCATCAAAAACAATCTAGATGTGTTTTTACGAGTGGGATTTCAATTTGGTGTTTTACCATTGCATAGGACATAAGTTCATCACTGTTTAGAAACTGGATACAAATTGACTGTTTCTTTAACTCGCATTTTTACAATAAGTGAGAAGGAAAACATTTCAAGGAAACCTGGACTATAAAGTCTGAAATCACCAACCCACATGGAGCAAGTGTGGTGATATAGCTCAATCCTTCTCAGTGTGAGAGGAGGCCTGTGCCCAGCAGTGGGACAGCAAAAAAACTGATGATTATTATTTAGACGATTTTACTATGCTTAGTCCTCATATGAACTCTCCAAGCTGTTCTATGCACGAAACCACGGTCACAGCTCTCGCAGTGAAATCTTCTATCGTCTAAATGAACCCTTACATGCTGGTTTAAACTACAGCGAGTACCAAACGACTTTGTGCACATATCACATTTAAAATCTCTAGACTTCGTGTGAGTAACCGTATGGGATTTCAGTTCAATTTTCGAAAAGAAGGCCATCTCGCAATACGAGCACTTGTGAGGTCTTATCATCAAGTGAAACCTCCTTCTGTGAGTTATTAAGGAACCCTGGCTGGTATAAGACTTATTGCAAGCTTGGCAAGAATATATCGTAGGTTCGACCCCATGAACTTTCACCTCGTGGTTCTGTACCATGTCTTTTGTCGCGAATCTCTCGCTGCAGAAAGCACATTTTCGCGTTTTATTCGACCAAGCATGGACGACTCGTTCGTGAACACTTTTTTTAGGTCGGGAATCGAAAATTTTTGGACAATGAGAGCATTTGAAGGTTCCTTTATTATGTCTATAGCTGTGAGTTTGCATTGATTGTTTGTTTATGAACGCTCGGTCACATGTCGAGCATTCGTAATTTCTGTAGTGTTCACTCATATGCTCGGAAAGTAGCTTGAAATATTTATATTCCTTCCTACAAATCACGCATTGGAGAGACTCAGTGTTAAATTTGAAGGGAATTATATGATTTTTGATATCAGTATGCACGACTTTAGCATGGATTTTGGTTAGGTGATCGAAAAAATCTTCTAAAGCGTTGATATTTTCGTCACACAGTTTACACTTGAGGTCTGTAATATCTAGCCTTAAAACTAAATCTGACACGTATTTTACTTTTATGACTTCGTCATTCACAACGCTATGAGCTTCTAAGTTATGTCGTTTCAAATCAGGCGGTAATTCTGTCTGTATGCCGCAAAAGTGGCAATAGTACCCGTTACCCCCGAATGCTTTGATTAATGTAGCGTTGGAATTAACTAAGATAGTTTTTATATTCTCTTTGTGCTTGTTCATTTCGTTGACTTCAGCTTTCTCGGGCTCTCTGCTGCCTTTCTTGAATTTATCGTCCACCATTGCTTTATATCGAGCTCGTATTTGTTTTACGTCAACCGGTTCATCTGTTTCTTCAATTTTGGGTTCAATTATTTTAACAGCGAATACTTTCTCTTCTTTATCGTTCTCATTGTCTTTTTTAACGTTTTTAGCTTTTAGAATAGTTTGTTTTGCTTTCAATTTATTGATTTCGATAAGTTTTTTAGTTTTCGCATCCATTAACGAGGCTTTCTTAAAGATGGTAGGTTTTGCTCTCGTTTTCTTAATATTTGTTGCCAATTTGGATTTCGTTGTATTGTCAATCTGGACATCTACAACAAGAAATTCATTTATTGATTTCGACATCTTAATCACAGTTATATAATTTCTTTAATAATACATTTAAAATTGAATAATTGCTTTTATTAACTCCGAAATTAATCTGAAGTCATATTTAGAGCCGTTATTTTCGTATAATTGTGTTTTTTGTCTGTTGTGTACCAGAAATTGCATGAATGTCCGCACCGACAATATGCTCGATGACGATTACGCTTGATTGAGGATGAAACGGAGAAAGCCCATTTTTAATGGGGATTTGTACTGAACTTGCATCCTTCAGTCAGTTAATCACATTTTTAGACAAAAAAACTCGGAACCTATGATCGACACAGACTGAATGACAATTAGTTTTTTAATGCATGTGCTTCTTCACCGCGGCGGTTGGGATGAGACTAGGGGTCGCAAACCGGAATACCGGTATTCGAAAATACCGGTATACCGGACCAAATTTAGGTCTAACTAATACCGGTATTCATTTCACTAAAACCGGGATTTTCGGTATTTTCGGTTTTAGTAAAATAAATGTAAACAAATACAAATAGAAAAAGTTTCACGTCATTTAATTAAAATTACAGACGGAAGCTCTTTGGAAAGTCGGTTTAAAAATACTGGTAACATCCCGATGGAACTTAAATGGCATTGCTCTTGAAGTATCGGCTCTACATCATAAAAATAATAATTAGCTTTGGTCTACCAAATCCGAGTATTCGGTGAGCAAAGCTAAAAACATATTCAATTATATCGTCTGGCTAGCTTTTTCCCAATTATGTTGGGGCCCGCTACCAGTCTAACCGAATACAGCTGAGAACCAGAATTTTACGTGAAGCGAGTGCCGATCTGACCTCCACAACCCACCCCAGTTACCCGGGCTGTCAGACTTTCTCTGGCTCTGACCACCCGTAATGACTGGCAAATATAATGGCATTGTTCACGCGAGGATGTGAACGAATTGGCCGATTGTCGACCACGGCGGCTGTTCTCATATCAGATCAGCCGGCTGCTCAGGACATATTACAGTGAACAAGCATTTGCGCAGATACAGGTGCAACCTCTATTCCCTCACTCTCATAGCCCGGAGATAGATCAGGTGCAGGACCGACATTAATGTGCTCCTCGATGCACGGGCGTATCAATTACCGACTTCCAAACTCCGGCAAATGACAACTTATCGTGTGAGTAATTTGTTAACAAGCTTAAATTAAATTGATTAAGAAGGATACTAGAATGTCGTAATTTCCTAAGACCCATAATTTGGAGTAAATCGTCATGATAAGCATGATCTGCCGAATGAGACGTTTCTGATGACACTGGTTTCAACTTTTCAAGTCTATTGGAGGGTGGGGCGGGTCCCATAAAAAAATCGGCATTGTGTGTTTGCTGACTTTGGCTTAGTCTCGGAAATACCGAAAATACCGGTATTGATCCGGAGCCAATACCGAAAATACCGGTATTGCTTAAATGGTCCGGTATTGCGACCCCTAGATGAGACGTGCAAACTCTCTATAGCTCCGCCGCCTCCTCTAGCAGACTGCTTCGCAGAAGGAGACGACGGCATCTCACTCTCTCTCGCTCCGGATCATGGTTCAAATCAGGGCCGGGTGCAAAAGGTCGCCGCCGCAAATTGCCGCCACGAGGACACAGCGCTGCTCCTCCGAGGCAGGGCAAACCTCCACCGTGTCCTCTGGGCTGTCCGCACAGTAGTGACACCCGGAAGCCACCTCCGCGCAGGTACCTCACGAAACAGCCAACGCACCATGTCCGGTGAGGACCTGCTTCATGCGGAAGGTGAGGGCACCATGACTACTCCCAAGCCACTACTATGGCGTGGCGTGCACGGGGTTGCGACAGTCGTTCTTTCCATGAGTGACATCGCGCCGGAAGACCGCCCGCTTCGCTACAATTTGTCGCAGCAACGAGGTTTTTCCCCGGCGTACTTCTTCGCGCCAGTCGTATAGGTACAAGAGGACCATCACCTCCAGGTCAAATGGCAATCCGGCAAGAAGATCTGCCGCTTCACGGGAGATCGTGCGGTACTCTCGGATCAGCCCAATGATACTACCTTGATGTATTATGTACTTTTGTCTCTCACATCGTCATTTGGAGAATTCTCGCGACCTATCCCAAGACCTCCCGTCACCTAAATTTGGGGTATGAAACGCTGGCCTACACGATTATACTATGCTGAGTCCTCATATGAACTTTAAAAGTTGATCTGTCCACGAAACCACGGTCACAACTCACACAATGAAATCTCCGATCGTCTAAATGAACCCTCACATGCTGTGTCAAAGTACAGCGAGTACCAAACGACTTCGAACACATGTCACATTTGAACTCTCTAGACTTCGTGTGCGTAACTGTATGAGACGTCAATTCCATTTTCGAAAAGAATGACATCTCGCAAAACGAACACTTATGAGGTCTCAACATCATGTGAAACCTCCTCCTATGATTTATCAAGGAACCCTGGTTAGTATAGAACTTGTCGCATGCTGGGCACGAATATATTGTGGGTTTAGCTCCATGAACTTTCACTTCGTGGTTCTGAACCATGTCCTTTGTCGCGAATCTTTCGCTGCAGAAAGCGCATTTTCGCTTTTTACTCGACCAAGCATGCACAACACGTTCGTGTTCACTTTTTTTAGGTCGGGAATCGAAAATTTTTGGACAATGAGCGCATTTGAAGGTTCCTTTATTATGTCTATAGCTGTGAGTTTGCATTGATTGTTTGTTTATGAACGCTCGGTCACATGTCGAGCATTCGTAATTTCTGTAGTGTTCACTCATATGCTCGGAAAGTAGCTTGAAATATTTATATTCCTTCCTACAAATCACGCATTGGAGAGACTCAGTGTTAAATTTGAAGGGAATTATATGATTTTTGATATCAGTATGTACGACTTTAGCATGTATTTTGGATAGGTGATCGAAAAAATCTTCTAAAGCGTTGATATTTTCGTCACATAGTTTACACTTGAGATCTGTAATATCTAGCCTTAAAACTAAGTCTGAAACGTATTTAACTTTTATGACGTCGTCATTCACAACGCTATGAGCTTCTAAGTTATGTCGTTTCAAATCAGGTGGCAATTCTGTCTGTATACCACAGAAGTGGCAATAGTACCCATTACCCCCGAATGTTTTGATTAATGTAGCGTTAGAATTAACTAAGATGGTTTTTATATTCTCTTTGTGCTTGTTCATTTCGTTGACTTCAGCTTTCTCGGGCTCTCTGCTGGCTTTCTTGAATTTATCGTCCACCATTGCTTTATATCGAGTTCGTATTTGTTCAGCGTCAACCGGGTCATCCATTTCCTTAATTTTGGATTCGCTTCCATTATATTTTTTAACGGTTCTTGCTTTTAGACTGGTTTGCTTTGCATTTGATTTATCGATTTCGATAAGTTTTTTAGTTTTCGCAGCCACTAACGAGACTTTCTTAGAAATTGTTGATTTTGCCCTTGTTTTCTTAATATTTGGTGCCAATTTGGATTTCATTGTATTGTCAATCTGGACATCTACAACAAGAAATTCATTTATTGATTTCGACATCGTGATCAGTTGTAATTTAATGATACAATATTATTATTGTTGCTTTTGTTAACTCCGAAACCAGAATTGTTAATTCAGAGTCGATATCTTCGTATAAAAATATAGTTTTTCGTCTGTGTCCCAGAAATTACATGAATATCCGTTTCGGGCCTTTAGTGGAAGGACTCGATTTTGTAATTTTGCTTTTAAAATTAAATATTCTTTGTGCCTGTCATCTGTTGGTGATCTCACTTTGATCCTTTCAGGTCTTCAAGTAAGCCTTCGTACGTAATCATTAAAAAAAATCTTTATCTTTGAAAGTATCTTTAGAGTATTTGTATTCTAAACGAGCCAGTCTTTTGTCTTTTAATGTTCTTAAAATTTAAACGTGTCTACTTTTTATTCAAGGCAACACACTTTTTATGATAATATTATTGAAAGAGAACTTTTCCGGATCCAACTACAGCTTTTGACACTGTTTCAGTCTAGATCTTAGCGCAAAACTTTATTTCAGGGGACGTATTTTGCAGTAATTGTTCTTGTAGAATATTAAGGTTTATTTTCCAAATATATATGTACTGAAATCTGAGATTTAAATTATTTTTGTAGTTTAGTAGACGCTTTCATAATGTGGGGTACCACAAGGTACTGTCATAGGCGCTATGTTAATTCAAAAGAAACGTCTTTTACTTTAAGATTATAATTCTTAGTCTTATTTAATAATTAGGCTGTCAGTACTACCGGTTGTATGTAGCGGTTTTCCATAATTATCAATTCTCTCAATTATTAATGGAAAATAAGTTACGCAATGTTTTTATATAAAAATCTATAACTCCATATATTCGAAAACCATCGCAAACCCTACCTGTTTTGTTTTTCACAAAACTCAGAAAACATGAACTGAAAAGTTGACCAGGATTTTCAATCAATATTTAAATGAACATATAAAAAAATCTGAGTTCTTTTGAAGTTAGTTAAAAAATGTAAAGCCTAAACAGTTTTCAAAACAAAATAGTGTTAGCAACATCGAATAACTTTTGTAATAATTGATACAAACTACCAAACTAAATATGAATAAACTTCTTTCTTATAATCTGTAGTAATTACTAATTTAAAAGTATTTGTAGCCTAATGGGTAAAGCACCAACCACTCAAGTATGAGTGTGTGGATTAGATTCCATGTCAGACAAGTACCAATACAACTTTTATAACTTCGTATGTAATTTCTAAGTATATCTGAGACACCAACGGCTGACTAAAGGTGAAGAAAAACATCTCGAGGAAACTTAGACTATGTCTGGAATCACCAACCTGCATTGACCAAGGGTGGTGATTAACGCTCAATCCTTCTTTGTGTGAGAGGAGGCCAATGCTGGCGTCTGTACCCTTAGAATGAGCATTACCTACTACAACTTTATTCCATTTATTAAACAAAATAGCTTCTGCCAGCGGCTTCGCTCGCTTAAAACTTAAAACCCTGTTTTTTCTCGTTCCTGTGGGAATTTCTTGAAATCCTTTATCTCGCGTGAGAGTCTTACGATGAACCTCTGTGCAAAATTTCAGCTTTATAGGTTTACGGTTTTGGGCCCTGCGTTGATGAGTCAGTGAATGATTCAGGACTTTGATTTTTATATGTATAGAAGAAGAAGATAAAGAAAACACCGCACTAACCTTTGGGTTCCTCTCTCAATTTCCCACAAACCGTCTTCATTGGAATGTTATATTTCTGTGCCGCTTCATTTGCCGACAACTCCTGATTCCTGACTTCCTCCAGGCAGTTCCTGAGATCCTCCTCAGAATACTGTTTGTATGTTTTATATCTTTCTGACTTAGGTAGCTTTTTTGGCCATTTCCTTTTGGGCGCTTCGTCGTCAGGGTCTTGCCGTCCAGGCCGTTTCTTCCGTCTAGCTGGCGTTGGTTGATCGGTGACTTGTGAAGTATCTAGAAATGTTAATTTGGAATTTATGACTAGCTGATTCTAGCGGTTTGACTCGCGTCCTGAGGGAGCTAATTACTACTACCCGTATCTGGATAAAATATGGCGTCCTAGCAGATTGTCGGCCACGGCGGCTGTTCTCATATAAGGAGATCAGCCAGCTGCGCAGGACATATTATAGTGCACAAGCATTTGCGCAGACACAGGTGCACTCCCTATTCCCTCACTCTCATAACCCGATGGGACGGCAATCCGACACNAGCCGATTATCGGCCACGGCGGCTGTTCTCATATAAGGAGATCAGCCAGCTGCGCAGGACATATTATAGTGCACAAGCATTTGCGCAGACACAGGTGCACTCCCTATTCCCTCACTCTCATAACCCGATGGGACGGCAATCCGACACGACCGGAGAGAGATCAGGCGCAGGGCCGCCATTAACGTGCTCTCCGATGCAAAGGGTAATAAAGTTATATCTCACCAGTATCAACAGCTTGACTACTCTCCTCATCGTCGTCCTCTAAGAACTCAACTTCCTCGTACTCCGTCTCATTCTTAACACTGTCCATGGTATCACCGGTGGTGGCTGTGTATTCTGTGTCAGCGTACCCTGCTTCCACGTCTTCGTCACTGTCATTGTACTCATCTAGGAACTCCACTTCGAATTTTTCTTCTTTAACATCCGTATCTAGAATCAGACAAATTATATTAAAACTAGCTTCTGCTAGCGGCTTCGTCTGCTTCCCGAGGAAACTATTTCCCATACCCGGATAAAAAGTAGCCTATATTGTTCCTCAGGGTCTATTCTATCTCTGTACCAAATTTCATCAAAATAGGGTCACTGGTTTAGGCGTGAAAGCGTAACAGACAGACAGACAGAACTGTGGTCCAGGCTAACTGTGGTAAGAATGGTAGTCAGACTCACTAGCTTCTGAAAACCCATAACAACTGCCAAAGATGTTCAAATAACAGCCCGGACCCACCGATTTATCGTGCCGTCCAAAACATGGCAGAACTCGTAATGACAGGATCGTCACCCATCTATGGACCAACCGCTTGATCTTATGATTGATCGTTCTGACCGATTTTGACTTAGCCACAAGCTCTTCAAAATACTCAAATGTTTATGCTGTTGTAATACCTCATAATTATAATGCATCCAAAGATATTGTCTTTTGCTAACAAAATTTTGATTTATATTTTGGCCTATACTATACATATTTTATTGATAACAATGACGACAGGGTAAAAAATAAGCAAATCCATTTAGTCCGTAATTTAGATTATTGCGAAATAATGGACACGTATTTTTTGTTTTTGAAATACTATAAATAATAAGAAAGATAATGAGTATTAAAGTTCAGGAGTGGGGGGTCATGACGTCACGCCTATGCAAAAATCGTACGTAGGCGTTACGTCACGCGCAATTTCAACGGTCTATAACTTCATAATTATCTGTTTAGATGAAAAACTAAAAAATACGTATGCAATATTTTTTTATAATCTAAAAGACAGACTAATTAATTTTTTTTTGTCGTCATGCCTATTGTACCGTTTTATATCCTTTCCAATTTAAAATAGCATAGTAACCCAAAAGAAAAACCTCAGTGCAGGAGACTGGGGGCAACCGACTATGTAAGTTGTGGCGGTCACTAGAGGCAGGTTAAGTTAATTTTCATACTGAGAATGTTAACTTTCAAATCTTAGAATATGTTCTCTGTTATAATATGTACAGGAAAATACTTTACCATCAATCTGCTGCAGGAGTTCCTCTTGTGAGTCCATGACAGTCTTCTTGAAATCATGAGCATCTCGCAGCCGACCGATGCAGGTCTCGCAGATCTGGTCTTGGTCCACAGCTGCCTCGGATATATTCCACTGTGAGGTGAAATAAAATATTTTGAGTTTTTTTTATTGAATGCACTTATATCTGAGGTCCATATTACAGGGGGCTACTCAAATCCTGATCTCTTTTCATAACGAGTTCTTCCGTGTTTCGGAAGGCACGATAAACAGTGGGTCCCGGCTGTCATTTGGACATCTTTGGCAGTTGTTATGGGTAGTCAGAAGCCAGAAAGTCTGACAACCAGTCTGACCCTAGGTCTGCCAGATTGCCCAGATAACTGGGTTGTGGAGGTCAGATAGGCAGTCGCTCCATGTAAAACACTGGTTCTCAGCTGCATCCGGTTAGACTGGAAGCCGACCCCAAAAAAAATTGTGGGGAAAAGGCTAGGCAGATGACTCAAATGTTTTGGTGTTAGGTTTTGTCTGGTGGACCAAAATAGGTACAGACAACAGCAGGTCACGGTAACTGAATCTGTCAAATTTTCACAATCAAACATTAACCTATTACTATTGTGATAAGGTTGAAAATCTATTGCAGAAATTGGACAGATTGTGGTAACTTGATGTGCTGTCGTCTGTACCAAGGGGCGCGGGTGAAACCGCTGGCGGAAGCTAGTGAGAATTACTATAAAGTGAGTGTAGCAAAGGGTGTTCAAAAGAGTAAACTAAGGACTTTCTAAATAAAAAATTAATTTGTATTATTAAAAAGTAATAAGTATGACCTAAATTGCATTACGAAATAATGGCGTGCTTATCATGGCGATGCAGCTAACCATAATTATATTTTTTAACATTAACTTTGAATTAACTTTAAAATCACCGATTTAGGCGCCAAAACACTATCCTAAGAACAAAAGTTTGGAACAAAGTCAACGTCCAAGTATATTGGACAAATAGACTCATAATTAAATCTTGGATTATACTCACGGTCAAAGCAAA
Organism: Heliothis virescens; assembly: GCA_002382865.2. Classification (NCBI taxonomy): domain Eukaryota; kingdom Metazoa; phylum Arthropoda; class Insecta; order Lepidoptera; family Noctuidae; genus Heliothis; species Heliothis virescens. Next base: position 4,189,524 of record NWSH02000531.1, on the reverse strand, counting down.
ACATTGAACGAGCATCTCTCCGTAAATTTCCGTTCCTTCTTCGAATTTATGTTCTGTCCACATGTTTTTTAGGTAGCCATAGGAAAGACAACACCTACATCTACCGAAATACGTTTCCACTTCAGTATTTTCTTCCGACATGATTGCTGTTTTACATTTACGAAATTAATTGCACGATTCCGGCGCTCAGTGAAGCGCCGCCATTACGAGCATAGACTAAAAAATAAATCTATCCTCCATCCAACAGTATCAACCAAAAACAAAAAAAAAATACTTTCGGCTTACTTTTACTTGAGTAAATACAATTCGACTACGTAGATGATAATATGAAATGCTAGTTAAGCTATAAATGCGTTATATAGAAAGCGTCTTATGATAAATTAATTTCAATTTCTTACTCTTTTTATTCCAACATTCTCACATAGCCGACGAAAACTAAACGCAGCGGTTATTGACATTTTAGGGATGTTTTTACTCTATGTTTGTATTGACAAGAAGACGGGGCGAGACTTAGCTTGAAGTACTTTTGCGCTATCGAAGCTTTCTTTTTGCTAAAAACAGGCTTTAACATCTAAAATAAGTTAAATTGTGAATGTGTATGATGAAATAATAGTGTTAGTTGTAAGCTGTAAGGATTGTACTGTGTAAAAATGGCTGCAGTTAAGAACAATGGGCCGATAATAGACCCAGCGTTGTGTCGATGCTGCAGGGCTATAAAAAAATGTCGAGTTCTCACATCGGAGTATACTTGGATGGAGCAAAAGGAAGTATACGCTGACATGGTCATGGACTGCTTTGGAATATTGGTTAGTAAAAAAAAACTATGCATTATGGGTTGAGAATTTGAAAAAGGGAATAATTTTTATTAAATTTTTTTATGCATTTTCTTGCTAGAATTTATTTTTTATTATTTATGTTTTAATTATGCTAATTTATTTTGGGTATTTTAAGCATGAATCGTAAATATGTTAATAAATATCATATTTATTTANTTGAAAAATGCAACACGTCATGAAAATGGTTTAAAATCACTGATCTAGAATATATAGGATGAATTATTGAATTATAAAAGTTTTTCCTGTCTCAGGAACAAGAAACTGAAACAAGTTACGCAAACTAAACTTATTTATTAAGAAAAACCGGCCAAGTGCGAGTTGGACTCGCGCATGAAGGGTTCCGTACCATTATCTATGAAAAAAGTACAATAGGAATGGTCAAGTGTGAGTTACTTAAGTTGCACATTATTTCTAATAGATGGCGCTACTAGTATACAAATTTGCAATCAATTAATATAAATCAACAGCCTTAATAATTATTTTTTTTAATTTTTAGTATTTGTTGTTATAGCGGCAACAGATATACATCATTGGTGAAAATTTCAGCATTCTAGCTATCACGGTTAATGAGATACAGCCTAGAGACAGACAGACAGACAACGAAGTCTTAATAATGGGGTTCCTTTTTATCCTTTGGGTATGGAACCCTAAAAATGATATTTTCTTGACAGAAAATATTGTAAAAATATTGTATAGTATAAAAACATTAATAAATATTGTTTTCTTTTAAAAAGTCTAAGCAGAACAGATAACTGAGATATTTTTATTTGACAATAATTATAGGCAACAGATATCCAAGAAAGATAATAAAACAAAACCAACTTCACAAAAAAACACTGAAAGGGATAAAATAAAACTTTTCACATGGCTCTAGAAGTCGGTGGCAAAATAAACACAGTCAACAGACCTGCAGACACCGACTTCTAGAGCCATGTGAAAAGTTTTATTTTATCCCTTTCAATGTTTTTTTGTGAAGTTGGTTTTGTTTTTTTGTAAAAAGTTTTTTTATTTTATGCTTTTCAGTTTTCGGGTCTAAAACTATAATATATTTAATACCCATACCCACCCACAGTGACAGTCGGTCCCTTAATAGTATCATCGACGTAAAAAAGCGTACGAAATTTGAAGAGTTCTCTCAATTTCTCCAGGATCCCATCATCAGATCCTGGTTTCCTTACCATGGGACCACACTGACATCGTACTCTTTCAAACAGAATATCTCAAATCGGTCTATAACTGCCGGAGATATGGATTAAAATACATAAAAAAAATATATATATACGGTCGAATTGAGAACCTCCTCCTTTTTGGAAAGTCGGTTAAAAAGAAAGATATCCAAGAAAATTTTATTTGACAAATTCTAATTTCCTTCTTCAGCTATCACACGTCGACGACAATGAGAAAGATTGCGGCGTCTGCGCCACGTGTGTCGTGCGGCTGCGTGACGCGTGCGCCTTCCGGCAGCAAGTGCTGCAATGTGAAGAGTTGTTCCTCAGTGCTAAGCTCGAGGATAAGGACGCACTGGCCGGTGAGATTACTGGTAGATGTCATTTATTTTCTTACTGCGGAAATCAATATTCTGTCTATCTCTGGATTTGCTTACTAGTGATAGAATTTTGACATTAGCCCCATACAAGTAATGTCAAATTTCTATCTCTGGTAAGCAAATCCAGAGTTAGATAGGTTACTGGGAATGGCCGTTAGTTTTTACACACACTCATATTCACACTACAAATACTACTGCAGCGCCATCTACAAAACAAGTGAACTTGTTGAAATCCTACATCACGAAATCACAGTTATATGCAAGTTAAAGTATACAAAGAACCGGAAAAACACCCATACAATATATTTAATAATCTAAATAAGAACTACCTATCTACATGGAATGCCTTCCTCTCTTCTATTAACTAGCTCCCAGGGTCCATAATTGTGACAACTATTATAATTCCACCTTATGTACATTATGGAATGCAATAAACGATATGTATATGATGATGATGATGTCGTCCTAGCCGATTGCCGGCCACGGCAGCTGTTCTCATGTAAGGTGATCAGCCAGCTGCACAGGACATATTATTGATACACCATACCACCACATTAGTTGGGGATTGATACACGGATACACCCCTGCATCGGAGAGCACGTTAAGGTGAATGCGACGACTAGAAGCGGGAAATTCAAATATAAAATGGTTTTTTCATGTTTTACCTAAGTTAACGTTCAATATGAGGCGTGATCTTATGATTGGCGGTTATAATATCCCACAAAGTAATTTCTGATGTTCTTGTTTAACTCCGAAACTTCTTACAATTTAAATGTAACTGTAAAAAACGTTTTATTGCGAAATATCATAGTTTCGTCAGTTTATAGTTCATAATAAGAAGTTTCGGAGTTAAACAAGGACATCAGAAATTACTTTGTGGGATATTATAACCGCCAATCATAAGATCACGCCTCATATTGAATGTTAACTTAGGTAAAACATGAAAAAACCATTTTATATTTGAATTTCCCGCTTCTAGTGGTCGAATGCACCTTAATGTCGGTCCTGCGCCTGATCTCTCTCCGGTCGTGTCGGAGTGGCGTCCCATCGGGTTATGAGAGTGAGGGAATAGGGAGTGCACCTGTGTCTGCGCAAATGCTTGTGCACTATAATATGTCCTGCGCAGCTGGCTGATCTCCTTATATGAGAACAGCCGCCGTGGCCGATTATCGGCTGGGACGCCATCAAAGTTCTAAACTCCAATAGTCCTACTATCTGATCATTTTCTCCAACAGAACCGAAGACAGATAAGCCACAGATGGACATAGAGCTGAAGATTGAGCCTAAAGATGACTGCAGCGAGCACTCCGGAGGGCCAGACCATGATGATGACATGTCCATGGGTTATCCTGATGATGTGGAAGGTGAGAGCATATTACTAGCCGTTTTGTACAGACGACAGCACATCAAATTACCACAATCTGACTTTCTGCAATAGATTTTCAACCTTATCACAATAGTGGAAGGTTTATATTCGATTGGTAAAATTTGACAGATTCGCATACGTTGACCTGCTGTCGTCTGTACATATGTATGTGAAAAATTGTGTAGAATTATGTATAGTGCATTTATTTTATGATGAGTTCCCTGACAGTTCATAACTGATAGTTATAGTGATGTAACCTAACGAAACTTAATCGAATACCTATTTTTTAATATCGAATCGTTTGGCAAAGAAAATTAATCGGTATTGCGAATTTTTATATGGCCGCTACTCGTTATCGCTTTTTTACCGATTCAATAACATGCGTCAGTCTTTATTGACGCAAGTCATGCATTTGACACATACGACATTTTTTTAAATCATAATTTTTTAACATCGATCATTTAGTTTATTGGCCATTCATATTTATTAAGTTCATTTAAAATATCAAGAAATATAGTTTACTGGGTAATTAACAAAGTGACAATACTTTAAAATAACGTTATTTTGTTGGTTTATTTGTTATCGCTCTAAAGCAGTATGCGTGTGATGGAAAACTTAGACCTGTCAGGGAACTCATCATAACGCGGAAATAGTTTAGTAGCAAATCAAAAATTCTTCCCCAGAAATAAAACCCCCAAAAAAAGAGGACACGCCGCAGAAACCCGAACTCCCTCTAGACGAAGACTCTAAGCTGGATGACGATGATGACGATGAGAGCGACTGGTCGGCTTCATCATCAGACTCTGACAAACCCATCAAGAAGAAGCCTAAGAGGAAAGGGAAGACCAATGGAGCACAGAAGAAGAAGAAAGTAGCAGTTAAGAAGCAGAAAGCTGGTAGGTTATCTTCGAAAACGAAACTTAGCACAATTATTTTTCATACTCCTGAGCTGGTTATAGTATACTTTTCATCAACTGCCTCATTGGTCTAGTGGTCGCATAGCCGACTGCTGTGCACGAGGTCTCGGGTTCGATTCCCGGGACGGGCCGAAATCGCTTTGTGGGTTTTAGAAACTTTCACAAAGCAGCTCGGAGTTGGAAGTTGGTGATTGATACACCCGTGCATCGGAGAGCACGTTAATGTCGGTCCTGCGCCTGATCTCTCTCCGGTCGTGTCGGACTTTCCGTCCCATCGGGTTATGAGAGTGAGGGAATAGGGAGTGCACCTGTGTCTGCGCAAATGCTTGTGCACTATAATATGTCCTGCGCAGCTGGCTGATCTCCTTATATGAGAACGGCCGCCGTGGCCGGCAATCGGCTAGGACGCCATTACTTTTCATCACGCTATATCATTATTAGGAGTTCAGGTATTTCATCAATAGGAGCAGAACAGTGAAGTTTCAGATCTTTGACTATGACGACCCGTTGTCCCTGGCATAAGCGACATGATTCGCGAACGAAGTCGCTGGCAGAAGTTAGTTCATGCTTAAAATCTTCTAGAACCATGATCATTCACGCTAAAAATATACCTCAAAGTTGTTTTGATGTCTTCATTTAACTCCGAAACTTCTTACAATTCTAATGTAATCCGAAATATTGTCATATTTTGCTCATCAAAAAATATTATGTATGTCCATCAAAAATTACTTTATAATTTGTTCGCCATTCGGTTTTGAATAAACTATCCATGTGGCACGCCGTTGATAAGTTAACACTGAAAGAATATTCAAATCGTTCCAGTAGTATTTAAGATGCCATCAAAAACATCCTGTAAAAAACCCAAGTCTCGCAGGCCGCAGCTCAGTTTCTCTATCGTAAAAAGTTGTGAGATCCATGTAATACCAAGTCAGTTAATCTTTTTAGTCTGTACTTAAAGGACCTTCTGTCTTAAGTTATTACATAAGTTATTATTAGACATCGGATTATATGCATTTGCATTTTTGCATATGCAAATGCATATAATGCTATTTTTATAGCGTTATTGCATATAATGGTATTTTTTCACTGACGGTGCTTATTTCAGTAGTTGTACGTGTTAGGCGTGTATTACGTATTGTTTTATGCTGAAAATTTTGAAGCCATAAAAGAAGTAGTTGGATTTGACAAATTAGACGCCGTTGCAATCAATTCAAGCCAGATGGCATTTGAGGATATTTCAATAAGAAAAAATATTGCTCTTATTGCCAAACATTTCAGCAATATACCCGATGCAATTGAGAAACTAGAAACTAAAAATCTTCCTTTGTGCAA
>NWSH02000531.1:4142070-4157051 GCA_002382865.2 Heliothis virescens | reverse complement strand
CGTCAGCCAGCATAGGTACTATGCTGGATGACACCACGTTCCGCATCGCTACATGCCTGCGGTTAGGCGCTCCCTGTGTTGCTCCGCATCGCTGCCATTGCGGAGAAGCTGTCGACAGCCTAGGACACCATGGCCTGTCGTGCTGCAGAAGTGCTGGCCGGATTTCACGGCACGCCAGCATAAACGACATTATCCGTCGAGCACTTTCCACCGCCGGTGTACCAGCCGTTTTAGAGCCTAATGGACTGGTACGTGACGACGGGAAGCGACCGGACGGTATGACGTTGTTGCCTTGGAAGTTGGGTAGGCCCTTGGTGTGGGATGCAACGTGCGTCGACACCCTGGCGCCATCACATCTTCCCAGTACGGTAAGCTGTGCAGGTGCGGCTGCTGCTTCTGCAGAGACCTCCAAACGGCGCAAATATAGTAACCTTATTGGGAACTATACTTTTGAGCCGTTTGGGGTCGAAACACTCGGACCATGGGGTCCTAGTTCACGACTCTTGTTCAAAGAGATTTCTAAGCGACTGATCGACGCTTCACGTGACCAGAGGGCTGGCTTGTTCTTTGGTCAAAGAATAAGCATTGCCATACAACGTGGCAATGCAGCCAGTCTTCTGGGCACGTTACCGGATGACAGCGATGCGGAGGAATACTTTGACGCGTAATGTACATATTTGTAATATATTGTTTATTTTTTGTTAGTTATCTATTTATATTTAGCAAGTAGTATTAATTTTTCATTTGATTGGTATAATTTGACAGATGCGTATACGTTGACGTGCTTAGTATAGACGACAGCAGGTCAACGTATACGTGCTCTCCGATGCACGGGTTAGTTTCTAAAACCCACAAAGCGATTTTGGCTCGACCCGGGAATCGAACCCGAGACCTCGTGCACAGCAGTCGACAACGACAACAAGACCAACGAGGCACTTTTTTATATATACAGTATTTTATATATTTTTTTTTTATTTATAAAGAGGAAAACTTTGTTTGTTTGTTTGGTTGTAATGAATACGCTCAAAAACTACTGGATCGATTTTAAAAATTTTTTCACCATTAGAAAGCTACATTATCCACGAGTGACATAGGCTATATTTTATCCCAGCAGCAGTAATTCCCACGGGATGCGAGTGAAACGCGGGAAAACGGCTAGTTATAGATATAATAGGTAAATAGATTAAACAGATTGTAGTAGCTTGATATGCAGTCTGTAAATAGAAAAGTAACTTCAAAAATTACCTGTATCACTTGTATTCTTGAGATTTCTCTTTCTACTTTTAGAGCTTTCACCAATATCTAAGTCTTCCTCTATACAAGAACTCAAAGGTTTTGCATATACATCTAAATTATCTTCTTGACAATCAGAATTTTCAAAATCGGACGCTCCAACATTTTCTATATTGTCATTTGAAGTATTAATACTTTCTTGTAAATCAATATTTATTTTCTTCTTAGTTGCTACCCCAATAGCTTCAATTTTTGTTGAATTTTTTGTTGAATTTTCTTCAATAGGTGTATTGGATTTTGAGGGATAATTTGTATCAGGAAAAAAGCTTTTATGACTGATTTGCTGTTTAAATTCATTTTTTAATAGTACTGGTTTGAATGTGAATGTTTGAGAGTCTATTGAAGATTTTTGCCTGTTGGAATCCAGATGGATAGTAAAGCGTTTTCCTGGAAAGTACACAAAAATATTTTTTCAAATTTTTGTAATAGTGAATTTTCCAACTTCAATAAAGGTTAGCAAAATTCGAAAGGCGAAGTTTATAAAACATTTTGTCTATACTTCTATACTAATATTATAAAGGGGAAAACTTTGTTTGTTTGTTTGGTTGTAATGAATAGGCTCAAAAACTACTGGACCGATTTTAAAAATTCTTTCACCATTCGAAATTTATCCACGAGTGACATAAGCTATATTTTATCCGGGTACGGGCAGTAATTCCCACGGGATGCGAGTGAAATCGCGGGAAAACGGCTATATTATATACATAGAAGATTGAAGCATCATTGCGTGAGTTCTTGCGCAGAAACTATTTTTGGGCATCAGCGGGTGGAAAAGGTGCGGTCAGTATAGACCGCCCGGAATTTAATAAATTTCGCGAAAACTATAACAAATATTCTTGAAATGAGTGAATTGGTTTCTACAAGATAACAATTCATAATTTATAAAGAGAAGCCACATTCATAGTTTTACCTTTCTGTGATGCATCTGAAGTAAAGTTTTCCCATTTAATATCATTCTCATTAAAAGAATAATCATTATCATTGACATATTCGTTTAAATTATCTGCTTCTTCAAGCATTTTATTGATGTTAGTGCCTAAAATAAAGTAATAATTATCTATTTGTTTATACAATTTGCTAAATTTCACTTTTAATACAGACATACAATTTGAGTTTGGGCATTTCTGTCTAGAAATTAAAGAGTAGAACTAAGTATTGACTTTTTTTAGATTCATAATTTAATTGAAAAAGAGCGATTGAAATCAATCGATTATAAGGTTCAGCAACGCTTGGCGTGGTTCGTGGCTGGTGTCATGGCGAGTTCTTTAGTGTGTCAGAAGGTAATTTGTGGAGGTCAGATAGGCTGTCGCTCATATAAAACACTGATTCTCAGCTCCATCAGGTTAGACTGGAAGCTGTATAGTTATACCAATATAGTTGGGAAAAGGCTAAGCAGATGACATAATCATTGAATTGAGATTCTATCTCTCACCAATACCTTTGCCATTAGCAACCAAGTGAAGGTTTTCCCTAATCATCTCCTGTACCCGTAGGACCCTCGTCTTGTAAGCTGCTGCATCACGGAGCTTGGAGACACACTCTTCACAAATAAGGCTCCTTTGACCATCGTTGTTTGTTATCTGTAAATTGTGGAAGGGAAATAATAATCTTAATTTGGGAAGAAGGAACCAAAGGATGTTCAGTTAGGTTTTTGAATAACTTGAATTCTTCAAGCTGTGGTATCAAGGTTTAATCTTATATATAAAAATCAATTGCTGTTCGTTAGTCTTACTAAAACTCAAGAATGGCTGCACCGATCGGGCTTATTTTGGTTTTAAAATGTTTGTACAGATCAGGGGAAGGTTTAAACGATAAGAAAATATTATGATTATAAAAAAAAATAAAGGTAAGTAATACAAAGTTTACATGGTCAGCTAGTCTAGTAATATAAAGCTGAAGAGTTTTGGTGTTTGTTTGAACACACTAAGCTCAGGAACTCGGGTCCAATTAGATAAGTTATTTCATTATCAAATAGATCATTTATCGAGGAAGGCTATAGGCTACTTTTTATTCGTGTGTGTGAAGTAGTTCCCACGGGACGCGGGTGAAACCGCTGGCGGAAGCTAGTTAAATAAAGCTGGATAAATTAACGTATAACTGGAACTCTCAATAAGTACTGATATAATAGTTAGATTTTATCAATGCCTATGTTATGTTTTAATTAATGTGGCTATATACATAGAGAAAATTACAGTAGATTAATGTTACAATACAATATAGCTATAGAAACAAATGTATACTCACATCGATGTTAAAAACATTCAATAACATTTCCAAGTAATTTTCAGTGACTTTCCCAAAATAATAGTCGTTAGCCATGTCTTTGTAGCAGTCTTCTGATAAACAACATCTGCAAAAATATTTCTCGTCCATAATTATAAACAAAAAGAAATCTGTTGTGTTTTGGATTTTTTTGACAATTTGTTTTTTTTTTCTAATCAGCGTTCCGTTCATTCGTACACCAAGATATAGCATGAAAAAGGGACAAAAAATCGTTCTTTTCTGTGAGTGCAACAGAGAAGGTAGAAAAGGTGGTTGTCAATCTGGCAGCTGACAGTTTACGTTTAGATAGTGCTCTGAAATAACTTCAAAATGCTTTCACAAACTTTCGAGTTATAGATTTTAATCCATATGAATTATAAATTGAAGACTATTCTCAAACTTTGTAATGTAAACAAGCAAAGTCCATACGAATTATAAAGGCTTTTTAAAGGATAAAGGCGTAACACGTTTAGTTTCCCCTTTTTGACATCATCTTGTATCGTTCATCAAAGCTGTCATTGTTGTTTTGCTGTTTGTCGATTTTGTGTATTTAACTGAATAATACAACACAATTAGTTAAATGCTTGACTAAAACACCTTCTCTAATGTATAAACAACAAATGTAATAAGATTTAAGTCTATTTACAAGAGAAATACAACAAAATGACGACGAAAAAGGGAAAAGGTCCCACATTTGATGGTGGATTATGTAGATGCTGCGGAAATATGAAAAAATGTAGGGTTTTGAACATAGAATACGAGAGTTTTGGAGAAAAAGAAGTTTATTCGGATATGATAATGGATTGCTTCAGTTTACTGGTGAGATATTTACAATATTACGACGTTATTATCTCCGACTACTGCTACTGCGAACTTTACCAAATACCTTGAATTAAGCTTAAGCAAATATAAATTACTAGCTTCCGCCAGCGGTTTCACCCGCTTTCCCGTGGGAACTACTGCACGCACCCGGATAAAAAGTAGCCTATAACCTTCTTCGATAAATGGACTATCTAACATTGAAAGAATTTTTCAAATCAGACCCGTAGTTCCTGAGATTAGCGCGTTCAAACAAACTCTTCAGCTTTATAATATTAATATAGATAATAAGTACAGTCAAAACCGTTTATAACGACACCATTTACAACGACCTATCATTACGGCTAGATTGTATGGTCCCGTCCGAATTCATAGTAAACAATTCTTATGTATTTGGTATTGCTTATAACGACTATCGGATATAACGTCGGCAACTATACGGTCCCTTCAATGTCGTTATATCAGGTTTTGACTGTATATGTGTTGTCATCGGCGTTTTAACATCCCACTGCTGGGCACAGGCCTCTCACATAGAAGGATTGAGCGTTAATCGCCGCGCTTGCTTAATGCAGGTTGGTGATTTCAGACTTTACAGTCCAGGTTTCGTTGAGATGTTTTCCTTAATAGTAATAAGTGTATTATAAGCCTTCGCATGTTCTCCATGAGACCCACTTCCAGTGCAAGTAGCTTGACGTTCTAAAAGAGCTTTTATATATGTATTTGAAATTAAATTTAAAAAATCGTGTTTGAGTTTGAACATCTTCCCATATCCAGCTGTCCCACTTAGACGGAGTACCCTCTGAGCGTCTGATCTGTGCGACCTGCGTCAACAGGATACGAGACGCGCTCAGCTTCAGAAGGCAGGTGCTGCGATGTGAAGAGGCATTCCTACAGATGAAGATATACGATGCTAAGACGGACGGTTTGTCATTTAGTAGTATTTTTTTATTTTTTGTCACATGTCTTTTTTCTATTGTTACTGTTATTTTAACTAAGTACAGACAGCAGCGGGTCAACGTATACGAATCTGTCAAATATTACCAATCGAACATTAACCTTCCACTACTGTGATAAGGTTGAAAATCGTTTGCAGATATTTGACAGATTGTGGTAACTTGATGTGCTGTCGTCTGTACATTGAAGAGAATTTGTCAACAATGTTTTTGGAATTTTAATAATTAAATTTTATTTACTTAAACCGGTCACCCGCGGGAACTACTGGCCTTATCTGGATAAAATATAGCCAGTGATACTCAGGGATAGTCTAGCTTCTCGGCAGTAAAAAAAGTTTTTAAGTCTATTCAGTAGTTTCGGAGCCTTTAGGGTACATAAATTAAAAAAACCGGCCAAGTGCGAGTCGGACTCGCGCGTGAAGGGTTCCGTTCCATTATCTATGAAAAATAAACGTACCTACTAACTACAATTAGCCAAAACACGAATATTTCTCGGCAACAAAAAATAAGTTTGTTTTTCATACAAATATATGAATAATAAAGTTTTACTATATCTCAAAAACTACTGATTGTATTTCGTTCAAACCAATTTTGGTTGATAGTTTTTATTAACTTTTATAACATATGTTTTTTTTTTTATTTTTCACATTGGTAGTTTAGAAATTACAGGGGACACACATATTAGCACTTTGAAAGTGTCTTACTCTGAAATGATTGACTTTGAGAAAAAATAGTTTTGGAAACCTCAATCTCATTTTTAAAGACCTATCCATAGACACCCCACATGTATAGGTTTGATGAAAAAAAAATTTTTTCGTTTCAGTTTCATGTATGGGGAGCCCCCCCTAATATTACTATTTTTTTATTTTTGTATGAAAATCGTAAAGCGGTTAATACATATAATACATCTATCTACCAAGTTTTTACTGTGTAGTCCTAATAGTTTCGGAATAAAGTGGCTGTGACATACGGACGGACGGACAGACAGACATGACGAATCTATATGGGTTCCGTTTTTTGCCATTCGGCTAAACCCTAAAAATCGTCTTCAAAATATTATTATTACAATATAGATAATGTTACATTGTAGATTCAAAGCCAGGCAGTCCGTGGCTCACAAAGATGGATGTGGACGTAGTGGTAAAAGCTGAACCGGTCACCACAGAACCTCACAGCGATGAGGAGCATTGCGCTGATGCACTGGCTGATGCACCAGGTAAGATTAATAACTAATTTTTCTAGGACGTTTATATAGTGTTCTACTTTTGAGATTTTTTTCATATTTTCTAAACTTACGGTTTAAAAGCTAGGGGGGGCTATTTTTCGACTTTTGGAGCAATTATTTCCGAAAATATTAACATGATCAAAAACCGATTTGTGTATACCCCTATTCATTTTAAAATACCTGTCCAATGTTATATTATATATTAGGGTTGCCCGGTTGGTTAGGGTTGGAATGAAAAAAAAATCCCTATCAGTTAGTTTTTGTTTCTTTTCTTTCTTACTTTCTTTTCAACTCGCACTTGGCCGGTTTTTAATGTTGATGTGAAAAAGTGTTAATTTGATCCACTTTCAATGACTTTGACTTGAAGAATGTCTGTTAGAATTCACCTAATGTAATTAACTCTAATATTACGATGCGAAAGTAACTCTTGTCTGTAGGACTGAGCCCATTTCAATGAATTCTAGAATCTGTCACCCAAGAAAGGTCATAATTAACTTTTTACCCGATTGCGAGAAGTTTGTAACACCGCGGAGAATGATATTTTATTTAAATCGTTTCATTTTTAATACCTCCTTTTTTTGAAATCAGTTAAAAATGGATATTCTACCTTTCAGATGACGACTTAAAACCGGATAAACCGCAAGCCGAGCCGGTTAGCCCGGACGATCCGGATGATCTGCCCCTCACACATCATGTTACTAAGCCGGAGACTATGTCTAAACCGGACGCCGGAACCGAACCGGAAAAGTCACCACCGCCGGTTAAAATTGTGAAAAGTCCAAAAAATAAGATGGTCAAACCTGTGGATAATAGTAAGTATCTATTACTAGCTTCTGCCAGCGGTTCCACTCGCCTCCCGTGGCAACTACTCGGCGCACCCGGATAAAAAGTAGCCTATAGCCTTCCTCGATAAATGGGCTATCTAACACTGAAAGAATTTTTCAAATCGGACCAGTAGTTCCTGAGATTAGCGCGTTCAAACAAACAAACTCTTCAGCTTTATAATGTTAGTATAGACTAGCTTCTGCCAGCGACTTCGTTCGGGATAATATCGCTTATGCCAGCGACAACGGGTCGTCATAATCAAAGATCTTTCCCTTCACTGCTCTGCTCCTATTGATTGTAGCATGATGAAAAGTATACTATAACCTGCTCAGGAGTATGAGTAATAATAATTGTACCAAGTTTCGTTAAAATCCGTCCAGTAGTTTTTGTTTCTATAACGGTTATACATACAGACAGACAGACGGACAGACAGACAGACAAAAATTCTACTGATTACATTTTTGGCATCAGTATCGATCACTAATCACCCCCTGATAGTTATTTTGGAAATATACTTCATGTACAGAATTGACCTCTCTACAGATTTATTATAAGTACTTATAGATAAATATATTTTTTTTTCTTTTACAGAAATACCAATGTCGAAAATGCAACAGCTGATGCGAGAAAAAGACACAACCTACATGATGGAAACCAACATTTTAACTATAGTTGAATACTCGTACGTCTGTCCGTTCAAATGTAGACACAATCACCTACTTTGCTACTATTGCGGTGAACTACATTCCGACCCGGCGTTACTCAGAGACCACACAATAGAACTACACCATCCGAAGAAATTCAAAGTCACGGAACACAAGAAAATGATAAAAGTCGATTTAACAAGAATCGATTGTCGATTATGTGGTGTGAAAATCGATAATTTGGAGGATTTTAAGAAACATATATCTGGAGTACATAAGAAGAAGTATTATTTTAATTATAAGGATATGGTTTTGCCGTTTAGATTGACTCGGGATGAGCTAAAATGTGCTATTTGTAATGTCTTGTTCCCGTACTTCCATGCTTTAAATAAGCATATGAATGAACACTACAGTAATTATGTGTGTGAAACTTGTGGATTGGGTGAGTTTAATTTAATCTGACTAGCTTTGTAGGGTTCCGTAGATGTCCCTAGGGGTAAACGGGATTCTATTACTAAGACTTTGACTAAGTGAAGAGCTCGTGGCTAAGTCAAAACCACGATCGATCGATCATAAGGTTAAGCAACGCTTGACGCGGTCGGTCCGTGGATGGGTGACCATCTTGTCATAAGTTCTTCCGTGGTTTCGGAAGGCACGATAAACTGGTGGGTCCGGCTGTCATATTGAACATCTTGCAGTCGTTACGGGTAGTCAGAAGCCAGAAAGTCTGACAATCATCTTATTTAAGGGGTGCCAGGTTGCCCGGGTAACTGGGTTGTGGAGGTCAGACAGGCAGTCGCTCCATGTGGCACATTGGTACTCAGCTGCATTCGGTTAGACTGGAAACCGACCCCAACATAGTTGGGAAACGGCTAGGCAGATGATGAGTATAGATAAATTATCCTTCTTTCCCAGGTTTCGTAGACAAAGGCCGCTTCGTGATGCATCAACAACGCCACGAGGAAGGCGATTTCCCCTGTCCCGACTGCGGGAAAGTGTTTAAGGCGCAGTACAACAAAGAACTACACGTTGACCGGGTGCACAGAAAGAAGGGCCGAGTTTACTGCCCGAAGTGTGATGTGAAACTTATGTCGTACCCTCAGAAGTTGAAGCATTTAGTTGAGGTAAGGATATTGTATGAAAACTAGCTTCTGCCAGCGGCTTCGCCCGCGTAAAACTTAAAATCCCGTTTTTTCCGTTCTCGTGGGAATTTCGGGAAATCCTTTCTTATCTCGCGTGAGAGTCTTAAGATGAACCTCTGTGCAAAATTTCAGCTTTATAGGTTCACGGGCTTGGGCCCTGCGTTGATGCGGTTTCACCCGCGTCCCGTGGGAACTACTCTGCGCACCCGTATAAAAAGTACCCTATAAGCCTTCCTCGATAAATGGGCTATCCAATACTGAAATCATTTCTTAAATCGGACCAGCAGTTCCTGAGATTAGCGCTACAACCAACCAAACAAATAAACTCTTCAGTTTTATTTTTTTATTTATTTATTTATACCTTTATTTCAGTCAACTAGGGCCCATAGAATACAATTACATATATACTTAACAATACTTATAAACTAATACATAAAATTATATAAACTATTAACTTTATAATATTAGTATCGATTATGGAATGAAATTAAGTATTGAAATATTTTCTCAAATTGGACCAGTAGTTCCTGAGATTAGCGCGTTCAAACAAACAAACTCTCCAGCTTTATAATATTAGTAAGTATAGATATAACAATTTGTCATCAGGTCCACGGCGAAGAGCCACTAAGCTTTCCCTGCACAATGTGTGACAGAATATTCGATACCAGAAGAACGTTGACTATACACAGACGGAAAGACCACTTGAAGGACTTTAGGTAAAGTATTAATTTTATATATCATCTTCCTGCCCTTATACCAATTTATTTGTGGTCGGTGCAGCATGTTTTCTTCTTCCATACTCTTCTATCTGCCGTCATCTCACAAGTAACATTCTTCCTAGCCATATCGACTTTCACACAATCCATCCATCGTTTCTTTGGTCGTCCCCTTCCGCAATATCCATCTACATTCATGCTCAAAATCTTCCTCACAACATGATTCTCATTCCTCCGCATCACATGCCCATACCATGCCAGCCGGTTTCCGCATAATTTTTCAATTACCGGTGCCACTTTCAAACTTCCTCTTTTTTTTATTAATTTACTAGCTTCTGCCCGCGACTTCGTACGCGGATCCTGTTTTTTTTTATATAAAAACCTTCCCTCGATCTGTACAAACATTTTAAGACCAAAATAAGCCCGATCGATCCAGCCGTTCTTGAGTTATGCGCTTACCAACACATTTAGCGATTCATTTTTATATATAAGATTTGACATATTGTTATATTTTTAAATATTTCAAAAAAAAAAACATTTAAAAATATAAAAATAGTGTCCCACTGGCATCGGGAACATGGTCCAAGCTACCGGCGGTCAGGGCTCCATAGAGAGAAACCTCCTGACGATGCGTGCCGTGTCCAGAAGTACAGCTTTCTGCATCAAGCGCTTGATCCAACCGTCCAACGAGAGATCTAATTTTATAGTTATTAACAAAACTCTTGTACTGTTCGCAAATCGCAAAACTTATGTCGTTCCGCAACTAAATTCGTGTCACTTGTCCGCGCATGTGTCCATACCCCTCCCGCTCGTCACCCGCTGATACATAGAATTGGTTTCTGCGCAGACACTCGCGCAATGTGCAGTGACGACAAAAAGTTTGACAATATCTATAACACTACTAAAGTGGGAGTCTACTCTGAAATGACACTACCGATTGTTCGGGACCGACCGACATACGACCGTTTTTGCGTTGTTGTCCTACTACGAAAATAGTTCAGTTTGATTCAAAATCAAAAAGCATTTATTCAAAGTAGGCTGAAAACAGCACTTTTCGAACGTAAAAATTACATCAGACAGCCCCAAAAACGCCCGCCCTTCACGATTCTCAGATTAATGAGGGTTTACGATACTACAACTGTCAAATGATGTTGGGTCGGAACAAGTCGCAACCGAACCGACCAAACGATATAGAATTAATTTCGTAGTTAGAAACATGTGAACATTCGGCCGATAGTTCGTCGTTAACACTTTCGGAGTAGACCCCCTGATCTAAATTTATCATACCGGCGTAACAAACCGTTATTTTTTCATAATCATTTAATTGCACTCATAATATTAACTAGCTTCTGCCAGCGACTAGCGAAGTATAGCCTATATAATAGCGAGGACTAATAGCTATATAAAAATAAAGTTGCATCAAAATCCGTCCAATGGTTCCTGAGATTAGCGCGTGCTAACATGATTTTTTTACTGTTTTATTATATGTATAGATTAAATTTCCTTTTATTACAGATACGAATGCCAATGCTGCGGGCAAAAGTTCTTCACACGATTCGCTCTTAATAATCACATGCCTACCCACACGGGAGAGAGAAATTTCAAATGTAAGGTCTGTGAGAAGAGCTATCCGAGACTTAAGACTCTTAAAGACCATATGAGGATACACAGCAACGATCGCAGGTACCGCTGTCATGTGTGTGGACAGGCCTTTATACAGAACTGCAGTCTGAAAGGGCATGTGAAGAGCCAGCATCCGGAATATCATGCTATGTAGGTTAGAATTTCACAGTTAGATAGGTAATTTGTCAGACAGACAGTCACTTTGTCAGACTAAAGACACTTTGTCAGTCAGATTGACAGTTTGTGAGTCAAAGACACTTTGTCAGATTATAGACACTTTGTCAGTCAGATTGACAGTTTGTCAGGCTATATCTTGTCAAACAGGTAGTCATTTTGTCAACCTCATAGACAGTTTGTCAGTAAGAAAGACATTTTGTCAGTCAGATAGACACTTTGCCAGTCTCATAGTTTGTCAGACGATAGCCAAAGATAGTTTGTCAAACTAAAGACATTTTGTTTTGTCAGAAAGATGTTCCTTTGTCAGCCATTCAAACTCTCAGGTATTCTATTGAAGTTGAAATGCAAAGTATGAAAGAACACTTAAAGACCATATGAGGATACACAGCAACGATCGCAGGCACCGCTGTCATGTGTGTGGACAGGCCTTTATACAGAATTGCAGTTTGAAAGGGCATGTGAAGAGCCAGCATCCGGAATACCATGCTTTGTAGGTTAGAATTTCACAGTTAGATAGGTAATTTGTCAGACAGTCACTTTGTCAGATAGTCACTTTGTCAGATTAAAGACACTTTGTCAGTCAGATAGCCCCTTGGTCATAAAAACAATGACAGCCAGACTGATAAACTGTCAAATATTCTATAGAAGTTGAAATGCAAAGTATAAAAGGACACTCAAAGATCAAATGAGAATACACAGCAACGATCGCTGGTACCGCTGTCATGTGTGTGGACAGGCCTTTATACAGAACTGCAGTCTGAAAGGGCACGTGAACAGTCATTATCCCGAGTATCATGGTATGTAGGTTAAACAGTAGCAATATAGACATTTTGTCAGTCAACACACACTTTGTCAGTCACATACATAGCCACTTTGTCAGACTATAGACACTTTGTCAGTCAGATAGACAGTTTGTCAGTCAAATAGACATTTTGTCAGTCAGTGATAGCCACTTTGTCAAACTGACAGATATTCTATTGAAGTTACATAGACACTTGGTCAATTAGATTGACATTTTGTCAGTCAGGTAGACATTTTGTGAGGCATGTAGCCTCATTGACAGTTTGTCAGACGATAGAAACTGTCAGACAGAGAGCCACTTTACTATAGCACTGACCTCTATTATACCACTGGACAGGCTGTTCCAAGCGTTTGACAGCATTTTTTTGTGTCGCTTTGAAGCGCCACTAGCAGTGTCCAGCGAACTAATTTTGACGTATAATGCAAATGGCTGCAAACGACGTGTATATTTTTTAAAGACAATGATGTTTCACACTTTATGATGAATATGACGTGGCTGATATGGACCAAAAAGGGGCCACTGTTTTAGTACCACAGACACTCGCTACGTCCGACAGCGACAAAATGGCGATTATCAAACAGGCCTAAAAAACCTTGACAGCAGCCAGTCCAGTGGTATTATAGAGGTCTGTGTACTATAGACACTTGGTCAGCCACTTTCTTCGTAAATTAAGACCATACTTAAAATAATTTATATTTGTTCATTTGAAAATATAGCAAAATAAAGCTAGATAAATGTATGATTGTTTGTAAATATTAAAATTACTTTTGCTTCAATTTATTCGTATTACTTTATCAGTGTTTAAGGAAAGATTAATTATTGTAAATAAATATTATTAATTCATAAAAATATCTTTTGTAATATAAATAAGTAAAATATTTACTTCATAATCAAAATATTTCTTGTCTATATAACAGTATTATTTATATTGAAATTCAAAATACCTATCGATTCCTATCTCACGTAACCGGGTGAGACATACTTGTGTGTACAGCCGACAGCACATCAAGTTACCACAATCTGTCAAATTTCTGCAATAGATTTTCAACCTTATCACAATAGCGGTAGGTTAATGTTTGACTGCCTCGTTGGTCTAGTGGTCGCATAGCGCGACTGCCGTGCCACGGGTCTCGGGTTCGATTCCCGGGCCAGGCCGAAATCGCTTTGTGGGTTTTAGAAGCTTTCACAAAAGCAGCCTGGAGTTAGGAAGTTGGCGGTGTTACACCCCCGTGCCTGGGAGGGCACGTAAAGCCGTCGTCCTCGATTGTTACTCAGTAGCAGTCGTAGTTATAATTCCACGTCAGAGGCCGTCAGGCGGATTTGAGAAAACTCTGACACTAGGGCTTGTTAGGTGATTAAACCTGCAGCGAGTGAGATAAGAAGAAGAATGTTTGACTGGTAAAATTTGACAGATTCGTATACGTTGACCTGCTGTCGTCTGTACATGTGTAGCCTTATATCAAGACTGTGTTTTTTTGCCTTAATTTATTTCAGTTTTATACTATTTCAATAAGGGCTAGATGAAAAATGTTACAGATAGATAGATAGTTATCTAACACTAGCTTCTGCCAGTGGTTTCACCCGCGTCCCGTGGAAACTAAGCCGCGAACCCGGATAAAAAGTAGCCTACAGCCTTCCTCGATAAATGGGCTATCTAACACTGAAATCATTTTTCAAATCGGACCAGTAGTCCCTGAGATTAGCGCGTTCAAACAAACTCTTCAGCTTTATAATATTAGTATAGATAATGCCATAGAAGAGTAGTGAAAATTAAAAACATTTATATGGCTTTATCTGTCAGATAACTATCTAGAACTTTGTCTGTAACCTGTGTAACTGGCCATTAATTTTGTAAATAAAACTTCGTCTTAGGGTCATGGCACATTGTACCGGCACCGCTCCAACCCCTCAAATAACGTGTCATTTAAATTTGAACATTAAATCGTCATACGTCATATGATGTATTTCATAACCGTCAAAACAAAAAAGCCAACGGCGGGCTGTCAGCGCGCGGTTTCCTATCTAACAACTCACGTTGTTATGAAATATATCATACGTCATACAATTTAATGTTCAAATTTAAATGACACGTTATTTGCTGTGCCGTGACCGTGCCGGTACAATGTGCCATGACCCTTAATTGTAAATAATGTAAATATATAAAATTGATTATAATTGTACTGTATTCTTGAATACACTTCTTGTTTTAAATTTTGCTTTTTATTTCATCTCTGTCTTAGGTAGACGCCAGCAGGTCAACCTACCACAATCTGACGAATTTCTTCAATAGATTTTCAACCTTATCACAATAGAGCTCGTGGCTAAGTCAAAGCCGCGCGGATCGATCGATCATAAGGTTAAGCAACGCTTGGCGCGGTCGGTCCGTGGATGGGTGACAATCTTGCTATAACGAGTTCTTCCGTGTTTCCCGTGGTCCCGGCTGTCATTTAAACATCTTTGGCAGTCGTTACAGGTAGTCAGAAGCCAGAAAGTCTGACAA